>CABEEJ010002645.1:0-32070 GCA_901482245.1 Timema douglasi | reverse complement strand
CCCCCCCCCCCCCATTTCCAATAAGGTTTTTTTAATGGTACAAATAAATATGGCTTGAATTAATACCATCCACATACTTTTATCAGGGTCAAATTTTCCCATCTCTAAGACGAAATATATTTGCCAATAAAAACAGGCTATCAACTCTTGAGCTAACACAAAACTACACTTAACTGGTTGAAAATTTCCAGTTCTCTAACGAACGGAGGCAACATGAGACAAGGTAACCGAATTAAATGTGACATAAAACCTACATGTGGCCACTAATGAGGCTCCTGTAATAGGTGATGTTTCCAATTCCACTGCCGGAGTTATTTCCACCTGCTGACATAACTTTTTTATACTCTGCGTTCGAAATGTAATGCATTAGAGTTCCATGCCAGTTGATTTAGATTCTACATTTTATATGCTTTAAAAAAAAAGAGTCAAATATGTATTCATTAAACTATAGGGAATATCTGCTGACCAAACGGTATAAAAAAAAAGTGACGATACCTTCCTTTTCGAAAGGACTCGATATCTATTGGGAAACTTAGATAACCAAGGTAGACTGCTTTTTCCTACGAAACTGAAGGTCCTAAAAGTCTCTGTGGTCTGGGTCTGAAATCAGGCTCGTACAAGGACTTTGTCTAAATCTCATCTATTAACCCAAATACATATTGGTGTTTGTGAATAACCTCGTCCTATAATCCAGATCTTGGGATTCCTTCCTTTAAGGCTAAAGTGTGATCATGTCAGGAAGGATGATTGATACATGACAGATACACAAAAAGTTGACTAAATTCTCTTTCTAATGTGTCAAATAGTATGTTATAATCATGCGTGCGAGGAGGGGGGGTGTTGGGGTTTGCTTAGTGTTTCTCACTCTCACTCTAGACCATTTCTGGTATACTTTCCTGAATTCTACCTTCCTCATCCTTAACACATTAGCGTAATATGAGTACAAACTGAACGGGTAGAAAAATGTGGCGGGGAAAAAACTCTCTGCAACTCTTTTTTTTTACAAATTATATAGCCTACATCTCAATAAAAAAAATACAGTTACATTTTTTGCTAATATTAAGATCAATATCTATTGGTATTCCACTATAGATTTACTAAGTGTGTTTTTTTTAAGTTAATTTAACTTGAAAATCATGTACTAATCTAGCGCTGTGTCTGTAAAATACACAAATAATATTTTTCCTACATGTTACATGGTGGAAAGTCAAGATAAGATTTCTCTAGTTAATATTTATCGTTTTCACTCGGGAAATTTTCCAGCTATGAGATTGAAACAAAAAGCAAACAGTCTTTAAAATAATGCAAGTTGGTTGCTTAAAATTGAGTTAACTGTTTAAATATAGCATATGTATATAACTGTCAACATCTCAGCTTGTAAGGCATATAAGTAATCTTCCTATAAGAGTACATAAAGAGAATACAGAATACGTCTATGAAACAATGTATATCCGAAATTAAAAACAAAAATGTGAGCTAGGTCTAATAATGTGTGGGGATAAAAATAATGCCACGAAAGACTAAACGAAGTGTGTAGGGTGTAGCGGAAGAGGGAAAGTACCAGAAGGTTGTAACAACCAGCCTTGCAGGATGAACCAATCATCGCAAAGTCGTAAGAGCAAAATGAGAGAGCGCCCGGGTTCCAAATGTGGGTGTGGGTGAGTTTCCCCTGAGTTACAGTTAGTATGGCGCGCCCACTCTTTACACATGGAGGAAGGGGATGCTTGTTTATATCTGAATTTTTATAGTTAGTATTACTAAACACTTTTTGGCTGGAAGTTAATTTAAAAAATGTTTTCAGTAAATCCGTTTGGTTCTAATTTCTTTACAAATATTAAGGTAGGGATATAGGAGAAGTGAGAAAAGGTCAGTGTTTTTAAAGTTTTTACAGAAAAACATTTTTTCGACCAAGTTTAATAAAATATTGCTCCATTAGAAATATATATATATATTTTTTTACATGTTTATATCAATAGTTCTTTCATATTTGTCATGAGGATAGCGGCATTTAATGATAATTTTTTTAATGATGATGAAAATTTGTCATTAAATTTCAGTGCAACTTTGACAGATATTAAACAAGTGTTGATGTGAATAAAATTAAACTCTATGTTTTTATTGAAAGAATATATTATTTATTAAACAAAAAAAAATCTTGCTATAAAAACTTCAAAACACTGCCCTTTTCTCACGTCCCCTACACCCCACCTTAATCGCAAGAGTTCTTGAATATTTATCATGAACATTGATAAATTGGAACATGACTTTTCCTTTAATAGAGTTTTCGTTTGTAAAGATTACGTTCATATTTCGTATTGCCCATGAGAAATATTCAAGAATATATCGCAATTTCATGTGAAGAAAATAAAATCAAATGTTTCTCTCTAAGCAATATTTAATTTATTTCGTCCAGGAGAGTTTTTTAAATGAAAACTGTAAAAATGCTCACCTTAAATCACTTTTACCCCCCTCCTCCTCCCATACCTCCCACCACCACCGTATGAAATACCGTTAAATAAATAGAAAAAAATAGAACACCGCTTTGTTAATTTATTTTAAAAAGTAATGCTGTAGGTAAAATGTCCTAGCCTACACGCAAAATCAATCTTTGACAATATTAAATACGTTCAACGTCTAGATTTATATCAAGTGGATCAACTAATTCAATATTCTAGTCAGTTATTTATATTCCCTTCATCGGCCACGTTAAAGACATTGATATTAAAACAAGCTGACATTTTTCAAACACAACCCATAGCCCAAACGTGTTTTGATCCAACACCACGATAAGGATGGTGGAACTGAAACTGTGTATGGTGCGTCCTAATACTATTGGGAAACATCGCGCCGATACCTCATAAATCATATATTTATTCACACTTCGCTGACGTTGTAATGTATTTAATAATCTAGTTTTATTTAACCTGTTCATTTTAAGTCGCTCAAATATTTCCTTTCTATCTAGCAGGATGGATCACTTATCTACCATTTAGTACACCTGGATATTCAACTCTCATATAAAATTGCAAATCTAAATAGATGTATCGTCAACACAAGAGACTGAATATTATACTCAATATACTTATTTCTATATTGACAAAAAATTTGTATATTATTACACTACAGGTCAATCAGATTTGGTCCTTCCATTATATCACCCCCCCCCTTCCCTTTTATTCCCCTTATTTGATATTTGCGTCTTACAACCCGCTCGGATTATTCTTATATCTAAAATAATGTTGAATGGATGAATACTATTATTTAATGGAAGTTTTCCATCTAATGCGTGTAAGGGAAATGGAAAACTATTTATGAAAAAGCACCTCAAGACACCCAGCTGGGATTTTAACACCGACCTCCCCGTCACAAGAAAGGCATTAAAGAGAAGTCTGGCACCCTAGTCCACGTGTCCATCACCATACTGTTAATATTTGTTGGAATATTCACGTTCATATGACATGATTTAAGAGAACATTTTTTGTTCAAAAGAAAATAATCAATTTTAGAAAATCGAAATTCAATTAATTATAAAATAGAAAAACAAAATATTGTATAATACAATACTCGTTAAAATGAAAAATAGTAATGTATTTATGAATTTGACAATACAAAATTCTTAGTACTTAAAAAATATTTTAAAGCAACGTAACAGGTTCAAGAAGTGTTATAATAATTTAACTATTGTATACATCTAAAGGAAACATTTGTTTTATTTTACTAAATTATTTTTTTAATGTGATGATCTTTAATTCAATGATATGATGCGATAATGGTGTGCACGATTACGTCTTGAACTGCTTCTGGGGTGGGAAACTAATTTGGTCCATTTGGACTCTAGATCATTAAATAATCTAGATCGAATGCCAAGTGAAACCCTCCAAGTGGACTGTAGAGTGTAGACTATATTTCACCAACCTAAATCCATCATTTTATCCTCTCATGAAACTTCTATTGTATACACAAATAATAAGGTGTGAGCTTAATATAGTAGGAATGGCTTAATTAATTAATTAGTTTTAATTATCATTATTGTCATTAGGTCGATAAACCCGCCTTAGCTCAGTCAGTAGCATGTCTGTCTGTTGAGCTAAGGGACCCGGGCTCGATTCCTGGCATGGCCGAAAAATAAATCATTGGTTAAATGTGGGGTTACCCTTTCACAGTGATGAATTGACGACCAGGGACTGGATGTTGTACCTGTCCTAGTCTTAAGTTAGATTATAAGGCATATGAAGCTACGACAGGCCGAGCAACTGTAGTAGAAAATATATGGCTTGAATAAATAACTGACCCAGGCCACAGGCTGTAAACAGTAATAAATGTAAATTAAAGGCCGATAAACCGTAACCTTTATTCAATCAAGAAGATCAAGCCTTTAAAAAACAGAATTTTTTTTCGCAATTTAATGACTTTATAGGGTTTTTTTTTGTTTATGTGAAATGGAAGGTATTTAACAGTCCAAAACTCTAGAATATACTTAATTAGATGATTTATATAACACAATAAGCTTACACGTTGCTATTAATATAATAATAACTCCATGTTGTCGGTCAACAAGCAAGCTATCCCTGACCGAGAGGCCGCCATATGTTGGTGAAGACAGTGCCAACATTTGAGGATAGTGGCTGCCATGTGGTCAACCCAACCCTCCAGCCACTTATCTGAGTTATCTAGACAGTAGCCGCTACTTCTCTATTCAAGTAGCGTCTCATTTTTTCCTCACTAAACTGACACACTGCTTGACAGAAAAATCTGGAAACGCCAGGGATTGAACCCGGGCCTCTTTATCTGTAACAAGGAACGCTGACCCCTTCACCACATATGCATTCTGGTTATTATTATTGGCATATTAATACAACATATTAGTATTTATTAAATGGCGTTGAAATAATAATCTATCATCTCAATTTTTAAAATGATAATATATTACATAAGAAAATAATGTTCTAATAAATAAAAAATTTGTAAGCTCATTTTATCTAACCGGTTTGTTTGTTTGCTTGTTTGTTTGCCTCCCTATAGCTTGACTTTTAGGTACAATCATTCTAAACATTTATTTATAGTCATTTTTTCTTGTTTTATTTTTAAAAACCAATAATTTAATTGAATATTAAGAAATAACCGTTTGCACTTAGAGGGGCTCTTAATACCAAATAATTTGACGATAAAAAGTCTTATTTAAAAAAAAAAGATAATCATGTTTATAAATATATTCGTTAGGGATTTTTAAAACAAACTTAAACTGGCTCTCATAATAATTTGATTGATATCTAGACCCACGATCTCCAAATTATAGTGTTCGCAAACCCCAGGCAAGAGGGGTTTCCAAGAGATGTGAAAGGTGTTTCCAGGCGCGAGAGGTATTTCTAGAAGGTGTGAAAGGTGTTTTCAAGAGGTGTGGAAGATGTTTTCTAGAGGTGTGGAAGATGTTTTCTAGAGGTGTGAAAGGTGCTTTCAAGAGCTTCTAGAAGAAGTGATTCCAAGAAGCTAGAGGTGTTTCCCAGAGCGTAAGGTGTTTCAATAGATGAGACACATATTTAAGAGAAGTTCAAGAGGTGTTTCCAAGAGGTGATATAGGTGCTTACAAGACGTGCAAGAGGTGTTTCCCAGAGGTTTAAGAGGTACGAGAGGTGTTATTAATATGTACGAGAGGTGTTTCCAAGACGTGTGAGAGAGGTTTACAAGAGGTTCGAGAGGTGTTATTAATATGTACGAGAGGTGTTTCCAAGACGTGTGAGAGGGGTTTACAAGAGGTTCGAGAGGCGATATTAATATGTACAAGAGGTGTTTCCAATAGGCGAGATAAATGTTTTCCAGTGGTGCGAGATGTGTTCACAAAAGGAGGACAGCGAAATGAGAACATACTGCAGAATGTGTCGAGTTCGAAAGCCCAAACCCTTGTTGTTTAAAATAGTACCTGCGAGATGTGGTTTATTGTTGTTTTTAAACACTCAACACAACATAGTTATCAACACACGCCATCTCATCAGTATATTAAACTAACGGCTCGCTTCTTAAACGATAGATTTTTAGTTGAAATCCTCGACCTCAAGGTCAATAGGTCAGCTTCCCAGCTCCTTTTTCAAGGCAGGTCTTACAATGTGGGGCTCAACTTAAACACGAGCTAATCGATTGGTTAGCTTTGCATTGGCACACCTATTCAATGAGGGAAAATAAAATTTGATTGTGTGCTATAATCTGTTCGCAGTATCTTTGACTTATTTTGACGGTTGAAAATTTACTTAAATGAATACAACCGTTTCAAATTCATACTCCTCACAAATACGTTTGCTCTCAAGGGAAATCACTTCACAATATTTGCTAAGGTGGCAAAATGTAGACTAATTGTTTTTAGTTTTTTAACTATCAGAAAAGTTTTAAGCTACAGTTCAGTTTTCATAGGAAGTTACTTGTTAATAAATAATCATGAATCGTTTAAGAGAAAAAAAATTGTATTTCGATTATTACGAGGGTCTTACTAACGCTATTGCATTAGGAACTCGAAAGTTCATTGCCGCACTTACAAAAGTAGTATATGCCACCTATTTATATCTGAGATAGTCTATCCAGTCTCCCTCATTTCCCCCTATCTCTCTAAGGTCCATTAAAATGCTATCCTCCCATCAGCATCTAGGTCTTCCCAATGGTATTTTTTCACTGGGTTTGCCAGTCAATACCACGAACATGGTTCTAGAATTTTCCCTTTGGGCTGCATGTCCTGCCCACCGTAATCTAAGATACTTGACTATCCTAACAATGTATTTAAATGAGTAAAGGGTATGTAACTCATAATTATATAATCTCATCCACTCCCCAGTATCCTCACTCCTTTTTGAACCAAATATCTACCTATTTCTTCGTGGATTAACGCCAGTATTGTCTTAGAGATATAAAGGCGCGGGTTTGTCAGGAGAAACGCAAGAGCAAGGTGAATGCAGGGTTGAAAGACAGCGCCAGATAAACAAATTGGTCTTAATATTTGAAATTTTACTTCTATGGGGGTGAACGGGTGGTTGAAAGTTTTCAAAATTTACCAATATATATTTTGAACCAGTAGACATAGAACCGTTTCTTTCTAGAATTGGGTGAGCGTTTTTAGGAGCGTTTCAAATTTCTTACTCTAAGAAGGTGGAGAGGGGCAGAAAGGTATGGAATTCCCTGACTCATTCATGACCGTATTTCCTCAACCCAAGTGCCAAAGAAACTTGAAACTTTACTTGGAATGAAGGTAGCGGGAATTCTCCCTTTAACCAGAAAAATATAAAAATAATAAATTTCAAAATGGGGCTCCGGAAAATGTGGGAGGAGGAAGGGCTATAATTAGCCTTATTTGGATGACGTAGAAAACGTCAAATTTAGCAGACAGGTAAAACTAACACTCCGAATAATCACAGACGTCTGAAAACCTTGAAGTTTTTTTATGGGATTCCAGCAAATAGATGGGTGGCTAAAATCAGAAAAATAGCTATAAAGAGTTTTAGAAAATTTAAATTTGGCAGGCAGCTATAAGAGCGCCTTCAGATAACCAAATAAGTCTTAAAATTTGAAATTTATAAGTGGTAACTGGACATATGGAGGAGGAAAGAGGGGGTAGAGGGTTAAAAGATTTAAAATTTCCAAAATAAATAAAAACAATTTCTTCGCAGTGTGGTATAAAACTTAAACTCGGAAGGAATGTAAAGGGACCACTTAAATTAACCATAAGTCTCTCAACATTATAAATGGAACTACGGAAAATAATGCAAAAGGAGAAGAAGGTGGGGGGGGGGGGGGGGAAAAAAAAACACACGGTGAGGGGGGGGGGAAAATTAAATTTGGACAACCGNCAAATAACATCAACAATAAATAATTATAAAGAAAAAAAAAAGAAAGGGAAAAAGGGAGGGGGGGGGGGGGGGGGTATAAAGAAACCACTGTTAGGTGGGGTAGAAAATTTAAATTTGTCAATCAGAAGGACCCCTCCAGATAACTAAATAAGAATAACAATTTCTAGCAGGGAATCAGAATAAGGCCAGGGGGGAGGGGTGCAAATTTCCAAAACTAATACAAATGACTACTTCTCTATGGAGGATAAAACTGAAATTGGGCAAGCAAGCTTAGGGGCTTTTAAGGTATACACATAAACATTCAAGTCTGAACATTTCTAATTTCAAAATAGAACTCTGTAAGATGAGGCAATGGCGTGTAGGGGTGGTATATAAGTGGAAAAACCTTTTAAGTAAGGTCGAAAATTAAATTTGCCAAGAATGTAGAGGGTTAACTCCAAATATCAAAATTAGTACTATATTTTCTCTCTTTATAAGTGGGAGCTGACAAAATGGGGAAGCTTCTAAATGTACAAAACTAAAAGAATAAACTACTTATCAGTGGGGTAGAACAGCGGTTCTCAAACTGTGGTATGCGTACCTCCAGAGGGAGGTGCTCGACTTTCAGGGAATATATG
The DNA here is from genome assembly GCA_901482245.1 of Timema douglasi. Classification (NCBI taxonomy): domain Eukaryota; kingdom Metazoa; phylum Arthropoda; class Insecta; order Phasmatodea; family Timematidae; genus Timema; species Timema douglasi. Next base: position 23,627 of record CABEEJ010002645.1, on the reverse strand, counting down.
AGCAGCTCTCATGAGAAAATTGGCAAAATGACAAGAGAAACAAACGTGGCGGGGAATTTTTTAAGGAGACTGAGGAAAATTTCCTCCTTTGTTTGCCTGACAAACTTGTTGCCAAACTTGGGCCAAACTGTTTGTGATGCCTTTCTCAACAACGAATACATGTAAGGGTGGTTTTTATTCTATGGTGTACCTAAAAAATATGTATTTCCTGTAACATAATACTTTCACATGTTTACTCCATTTAAATTAGCCTTTTTCAGTGTTTGAATTTTAATTGTATGTGGTCCTCTAATTCATTTTTGATATTAATTATTTTAATATGTTTTTCATGTATATATTTTTCTGAATGATAGTCACCATTTGACTTGATAATTATGTTATGTCATGAATATTTTTAATCTTTCAATTTTTTATCTCATATATTTTTAATGCTTGTTGAAAGCGCAGCTTGAATTGTTTCTCAATATTAAAATATATTTAATTTTAACTTTTTATTAATCTCTTTAGTATACTATCCTTTCACCTTTCTATTATAACCTTTGGTTTTTCGAAGTCTTAAACATAATTATTACTGCTCCTCACCTATTTAAATTTAGAATGTTTTCTAAAATGATTTAAAAAATAAGTACTAAAATAGGCTAAGTTCGAGCTGGACTTTCGCTTGAAAGTTTCAACTGAACAACCAGACATCAGAAATCTGTGTCAAGTCATGGTGGCGCAGTCCTCTTACAGAAAAAAATTGAGGATTCATAAAGTCTCAGCTCCAGAACTAGTATTAAAAAAATTGATATTACAAATTTGTGTTTGTGTTTATTTTTGAACAAATTCCTGGAGATAATGCATAAAACGTTTAAACAGAATCTTTACAATTTTTTACTTAACTATTATTATTAGCACCGCGTCTTACTACCCGTTGGGGCTATACGCACTTACGCTAATGTGTAATGGTAGGGTGATTGTGAGATGAAATGGAGGACCTACAGTTTAACGTGGGATCCGAACCACGGTGGAGGCCTGGCATTCCTCACATTCACAAGATGTCTTGTCAGAGGTGAAGTTTACTTAACTGATCATGATGATTCTTAATAAGCGATAATTTTAAGAATATATCTGTAGGTTTGTTTAGATAGCTTTGTAATATTTGAACTATTTTTACTACAGATAATGTTTTTAATATATTTAAAATTGCCTTAATAATTTGCTAGGTAACCATATGATTTTATTTTAAACATTTTATTCGGGGAAATTTTACTGTGGGGTACCTATTATACTTTGAGTCATGATAAAGGGTGCAATCTTAAGATTTTGAGAACCACTGTGTTCTAAGATTGAAATTCATCAGGCAGATGCATGGGCCACCCCAAACTGCAATGAAGTTTTGAACATTCTTAAATTTCAAAATAAAAGTACAGAAAATGGAAAGGTGTTTTCTTCAAAGTTTCTAAAAATATCAAACACTCTTCAGTGTAGTAGATGATTGACTATTTTTTAAATGTAAATAAATAAAACCAATAAGCCAACAAATAATTCAAAATTTTGTTTTAAGAAATGAGGGTCTCACAATTTATCAAAATAATAGAAAACATTTCTTGATGGGGAATAAAATTGAAATTTGTCATGTAAATATATCTTACTCTTACTGGATACCTGAATGATATATAAATAAATAAAATTTCAAAATTTAATACCAAGAAATGTAAGAGCTCAAAATTGATACAACTGTTTTTGGACCCGCTTCGTCGGTTGCATGGTCTAAGGCAGAGGTCCCCAACCTTTTTGTACCTTAGAGCACATTAAAATTTAGCGGTAGTGCGGCACTTTTTAAGGTAAATTTATAGCCGAACATAATTCATAATGCAAATAACACACACACAAAAATACAAATTATTTTGAAAAAAACTGCGAATTTAAAGTTTAAATTTACATTTGCATATAAAATAACGCAAATGGTACTAATGGAATGTTAGTCCAGAACCAGTTTAAACAATTGAAACAATTTTTACCAAACCAAAAGTCAATGTCAATAAACAAAATACTGCTTTATTTACGGTTTTAACAAGACCAAAATAAATATACAAGGACATAATTTGACTATTCACCACCCTTTTGGTGCTTAGGTACATTTTTGAAATAAATATTTCTTCTGTGTTTATTCAGGCAATAAGGCTGGGTAGACCCTTGACATGATATTTACAAAGGAAATAGAAGTATTAGCATGGTATTAGTGAGTATAATGATAGTTCCGCTTAGTGAAGTACACTTTGTAAATGAGCCGGCAAAGACAGAGGAATGAGTGGGGCAATCACCAACTTCTTGAGAATAGCATACCTGGAGATAAGCACAAACTTGATTTTTCTGGGAAAAGCGACAGATTAAAATTATTAGTAAAGAACTTTCTATCCGTGGTCAAAAAGTGGTGGGCCGGCGCAAAAGTCTCGGCTGGCACCATGGCACCCGCGGGCATATGGTTGAGGACCCCTCGTCTAAGGCGATACTCTCTCAATAGACTAGACTGCTATTGACTGGGAGATTGTGTTTCTAACCAATTCGGGTCCAGCCCTAGCTCATTAGTGTAATTAGTACATAAGCATATAACCTGAATGTATAGTAAGACGTGGCGATAAAAATAAAGTACTTTCGATATGGTTGAAAATTGAAATTTGGCAGGCACGTAAAAGAACGACATCAGATAACCAAATGAATCATAAAATTTCAAAATTGAATATGGGACCCCAAAAGGTTGGGGGTACAGAGGGTTAGAGAGAGTACCTGGCTTGAAATCTCTCCAAAGCTATTCAAAAATCTACTTTTCACTGTGGAATAAAGTTAAAATTTGGCTATTTAGTAAAAAAAGATCACCCAAGTTAATATAAAAATTGAAATGTATGGAATTTAACACTAGGTGACCAAGAAATTGATGAAAGGTGGGAAAAGGGTTGGAGGGGTGGCCTCTAAATTGCTAAACTATTAGAAAAAAAGCTTTACTGTGCCTAAGCAAACATAGCGGTCGTTTGTGCACTCAGCTTAGGTGTTAAGTAAAATTTTAACAATTTAATTTATTTCATATTATTAATTACAATAATTGACTTAGGATTGCCATAGTTAAAGATTGTACGAGGAGAAACTTTAAAAATGTTGGTCACCGGATGTTGAATGTCCAATTTGATATAGTTTTGATGCGGCTTACCCGTGCGAAGAATGGTTCAAACAACTAGTATAGGCCACAGTGTAACTTCCTCCATTATACATATTTTACTTGCATTACAATGATTGAACGTTATACTAAGCAACGTTAGGTTTATGCCAAAGCGTCCATAAATACTTTGTGCATTGAGAGTGAAGTCAAATTTTTATAAGAAGAGTCTTTTAAAAAATACAAACTTTTTTACGACCAAAATTGAAAACCCTTTTTAGTATTGTTTGTGTTATTTTATAGATATTGATATTATCCATCAACAGTGACAGCTTCAGATTTTATGACTTGAAGTATAAATATGTGAAAGTAGATCTAGTGACTTTTCTAACTTAACATAAGGTACATAATTTTAAAATTGGACTTTAACAAGTTACAGGTCAATATCAGTTTAAGACGGACAGCCCTACGAAAACGCACAGAAGGCTTAATAAAAAAGAAACATCCTATCAATTTCCGCAAAGACTTGGAACAGAGTGAAGCATTCATAAAATGAAAGCCATTACCGTTCAGCTTGTTCTGAGTATTTGGGAGCCAGACTAATCCACATTGTTTCATCGTGTTAAAGTCGAACATCTTAAGTTGTGGTCGATATGAGGCATAACTCAGACGTTTGATTAACATATAGGCTACTTACACCACTTAACCAAAAACAGCACTCCGACTTCTCGCCCCCAAACGTATCTATGAATCGTTGAGGTTGGGGGGTACCAACAGGTGCTATACTTCAAACCCACCCCACCCTTACCCCTAAACCCCCTGACAGCACCCGGACGAATCTTCGTAATTGAAAAACCGCTATACCGTTTATGCTGAAATTTCACATGGCATAACTCTGATGTTCGGTTAACATATAGGCTAATTAAAATTACTTATACTGCTTAACCTAAAACAACACCCCGACTATCCGTCCCCAGACGTATCTCCGGAACCACTGGGACAAGGGAGTCGCCCATAAAGTAGAGGGTAGCTACGGTTGCTGTAATTTGATAACTCCCGGCCCCACCCACCTCACTGCCCCCAGACATATCTCTGTAACCACTGGGGAGAGAGCGTTGCCTAAATTTAACAATATATTTACAATATTTAACCATACATAAAAACATAAATCCACTTTTAAATCAAGATACCGTACTGATACATACTAATTACTAACACACAACACATCAGGCCCCTTGTTTAGTAACTAATATGCAAAGTAAATACTTAGTAACAGTTTTATCAAAACATTCTATAGACACCGCCACAAATCACTTAATAGTTGGCGTAAAGAAAATATGTTGTGTAATTAATATTATCAATAATACGGATTGGATGACTATTAGTGACTTATCCGAATTTAACTATAGCAGGCCTACAATCAAAACAACTTGCTCTTGACTGTTGTGTCACTAATTTAAAAATATAAGACAGTCAAATGTATTAATGATAAGCCTAAATGAATGGCCTTGCCGGAAATTGAGACGAGGGCTCTCACCCCAGTAGGCAGACTCGTTACCGTGGTTGCCCGGCCACACGTGTGACCTGGCCATCGCGACAAAAATACCGTGCACAAGTCGCCAGAACGTTGAGCAATGCTATTTATATGAGAGACCCAAAGTCGCTACCATTTGCGACCAAGTCGCTGTCGCCTAATATGGCCACCTGCATAGAAAACAAGGCTTAGGGCCAGTTTCATAGTCAAATTTAGTACGCCTCAAGTGCGGCGCTACACTAAGTAGATGACGACACCTACCTAAACCAGAATGGAATGGGCCAGTTTCCTATGCGAGAACGGCCCATTCCATTCTAATTTAGGTAGGTGTCGACTTGTACTTAGTGTAGCGCCGCACTTGAGGCGTACTAAATTTGACTATGAAACTGGCCCATAGACCTGGTGGCGATCTGGTCGCGGCCACCAGGTCACAGCCTAAAGACCAAATGTAGGACAACCAGCATTTGCGTGAAGGGCAAGTGAGAATTAATATTTTAATAAAGCCACATTAGCTTTGCGAGGATATAAGGAAAGTCATCCTGTTAAATCACATGTATGAAACCCCTCACATTTCATCCGAACTAGACTCAAACCTTGACCTTCTTAATACCGGCAATCTAATCTATTACGAGTTTGACGCCACAGACCTTGCGGCAATTTGCATGAGATACAAATTTGATCCTAAATTTACTTTGCTAAATTTTCGAAATTTCATCATCTAGAAATAGAATTCTTTTAAAATGACTATCCATTTTGTTTGTCAAACACATTTACTAATAAATCTTTACACGCTTGATTGAAAACTAATTAAAATTCGTTTTGGCATCCAACCTCTGGTAGCTCGTGGAGTAAATTGACCAATGTAACTAAAACATCGGTCAAAAAATGCGATTACTCGTTTCTGATCTTTAGAATAGCAAGCAGATGTAATTATCACACAAATTATAGACCGGGTTTTTAGTTTTCTGTCCAAGGTGACATCATAAATCAATTTGAAATTTATGGCCGTCTATTAAAATCTTGAACATATGTTGCTATGTTTTAAAACAAAGTGTGTTAAAATTGATTTTCGGAGCTAAATGCTTTGTAAAAGGGCAGACACTTGGTTTCCTCAGCTTCCACGTTAAATCAAATGGATGTGGTCATCAGTAGTGGTTTGTATATATATTATATTATATTTGATTTATATAGTCCTGATGTTAAACATGTCATTATGGGTATTCGAAAAGCGCGAAAACTACAAAAACCAAATTTAAGAAAAGAAAATGGTTACTAAAAAATACATACACGGCCCACTAAAAAAATAAAAACCTAACATTTTCGTGTGATAACTAAAAGTTTTGTTTTATTTTTTTTCTAAAGATAAGAATGGGTTCAAAATGGTTTAGTGTTTATTTAAGGAAAAAAAAATATTTTTATGAGCTTACTGTGAATACAAATAATTGGTATTGTGGAATAAATGTAAGGGGATATTTCAAGAGTACGAGAGAGTGGAACATTTCTCACAATATATTTATTCCTGTTCAAAATGCTATAAAAATCATATTTAAAAAAACAAAACTTGACAATGGTGTTACTTACGATTAAAATAATAAATCAATTAATTTTATTAATCAAACCAAAATTGAAAATTTATTTATCTGGAAAAATAAGTCAACTTATTTTTATCTTTATTACGTTAATATACTTTAATGTAGTGAAATTATATATATTTTAACATGATTTCGTTAAAAAAGTTATTTCCACTTGAAATGGAAGTTTGGAAATTTAAACAGGTCTACTTATATATTAAAATGTTTAGGATAACTGTTCTTTAATAAGTAAAATTAATTTTTAATCCGCATTCTTAAATAAATATTGCTACTAATACTCCCGTCGTAATAAATGGTCCTCATTAAGTAAATTAGGCCTACAAGAATCACTATGGCAAGACAAGTTTATAAGTCAAATTAAACTGATAAATCATTGATCTACAAGGTTTGTTTTGTAAGCGTATAATGAAAGAGAAATAATTCAAGTTGAACAACATTTCATCAGAAATAAAATTTTGTAAACGTTTTAAAAAAAATAGACCAGTTATTAATTGATATATAATTTGGATGTCAGCAATAGAATGTGTCCTAAAAACACTCTGTAATTATTAATTCTGAATTCTTGTCGCCATGACATATTTGATAATATTCTTATTATAACTATATATCAAATAAAATGTAGGTTCTGTGTATTTAAAAGCTTGTTAATATAACATGTCATAACAATTAAACTAAGGAACCTAGGTTTGAGAGGTAATTAAATCCCTTGAATACAAAGAAAACAATATAGTTTGGTTCAAGGTGAGCTTATTACAAAATAATTATATAACGTTGGTAAAATTAAAACAATACACGTTAAAAATTATTGCAGAAAAAACTATTTCACTGCCGTATATTTGAATCTCAAACGTTGGACGATAAAGAAGGTTCGTTGTGAAGCTTTCCTTGTATCTAGGTTCTATATGTTGAGTAATAATTATTATATAATTTATTGCCCGCTGTGAAGCTTTTGTGATCTTTGAACGCTTAATGCAGTGCAATAATCATTGCCCGTTGGGAAGCTTTTGCGATATCTGTACGCTTAATATTGTGCAATGTTCGTCCTAATAACCACTAAGTATTCATTTATATTAAGATAAATGGTAAAAAAGGGACGTAGAACAAATTAATGATAAGTATTGAATTAAAAATATTGTATAGACCTACATTTTAAAATCTCTCCAAACATATGTTTAACCTTTTTCTTGATCCATATTTAAAACGGTAATTTGATATTTCTTATTAATATTCTCGGGATTTAAAATAAAATAATAATTATTGTTATATATTGTTGCTGTTCAAAAATGTATGTAGACAATTGTAGGTAATTTATCTTTGTCGGATAGTTTATATTTCGTATAAGACTGTGAAAACAAAAAAGGTATTACTACAAGATAAAATTTATAAATTTATAAAAATTACTCCCACACTTGATTAAATATACCTTTTTAGTAATTTATTTCAACGAAATTTGAACAAACTTTTTACACTTATATAGGCTACAACATATAGATATTAGTACGATCATATTATGTAGCTAGCTTTTCTCTGTAATCCATATTTACTCAATTTGGCCTCAACAAGGGGAGCATCCAGTTTATACTTTACCTTCCTCATGACTCATTAATGTCGATTGACAAACTATTATTTTATTTTCCCAACTCTTACTACACGTCCGGGTTGCATGCACACGTAATAACTATGCTAATGTACTAAGGATGAGGAAGATTGAACCTAAATCGATTGTACCCAAAATTTCGCGGAGAAAAAAGGAAATTCCACCCTCAGTAAACCCGACCACCCCGTCAACGGCAGTCAGGACTATTTCAAGAGTGAAGCCCTAGACCATGTGGCAACCGAAGAGGATTACTAAAATTATTCAATTTGTTGAATACAAATAAATTTAATCAAATAGTTAATAACTGTAAAATTTTATACATGTTTGGTGCACTAATATTAACACAAAACTCTTAGTTATACCAGCCTACCATAGTTATAAAGCTTCTCTTTGGAGATGCCAACCTTCAAAAACACTGGTTTAAGCCAATGTATAGAGAATAGAAAGGGAGCGCCACTGTGGGGAATTTGATAATGTCATTGGTTACGTCACCCGGTAGGCTATACAGCAGTTATATTTTAATACTAAAGCAGCCACACATAATAAATGTTTGTTTTTTCGATAAGTAGACATAGAATAATGATGTTAACTGGACATTAGTGTGGATTCAAAGGCTTATTTATAGATTGTGTACTGAATGACGTCACAAGCTCAACCAATCAGATGTCTTTCCGCATCTGTCACTACTTTTTATTCTCTTTGCAATGGTTTAAACTAAAAGTTTAGTACTTTATTTTTTAGCATTGCGCCATACTACCTGCTTGGGCTATACGCCTAAGTACTAATTACCCTGATGGCTTAGGGATGAAATAGATTTAATTGAGAGGAAGTGCACCTGCATTTGCGCGGAAGGAAAGTGGTTACTGATTTAGGGAAAACCACCCTCGGCATACCCGACCGGGATCGAACCCTAATATTCCCATCTTCGGCAGTCTAGTCCAATACGAGGGTAGCGCGAGGGTAGAGGTTAAGCAGAGTCTGTGATATAATGGACGTGCGGAAATCGTCGGCTACAAATAGACCCTGCCTTAAAATTTGAGTGAAGGATGACCCTACTCACGGGATGTTCCCTGGATAGCTCAGTGGGTAGAGCATTGACGTACTAAGCCAAAGGTCCCGAATTCGATTCCCGTGTCCAGGTGTCATTTTTCAATTTTCAGAATTGTGTAAGCTTGTTTTATAACTATACCTATTTCATGCCTATATTTGTTGAGTATACTTTTTATCATTGCGTTATACTTTTAATGTATTTGTGTATTTAAAATTAAATTACTAGGAACTTAATTCAATTATTTTTTCTAGTCTATAATACTTATTACAGTCCTATTTTAATAGGAATAACCTTATCAGAGAGTTAGAAAAGTTACTAGAGCTTGTTTCAAGTAATGATAAATAAGGCCATATTATCTGCAGCTTTCACTTTTTATAGTTGATAGACCATAAATACCTATATAATAGTACCAATAATATAATAGAATAATATCAATGTTGACAGCAAAATAATATTTTGGTAGCTTTTAAATGTTTCTACCTATTAAAATCCTACTAACGTTGATGGTTTTACTTAGAATATTGAACCTAATTCATATTATTTTCATAACGTGAAGCAACAAAATTAATATTTTTTTTCTAAATTAAATAAAAAGTTTGTCTCAGTGTTTATAAAACCTAATACAGTAGACTCACGATTAACCGTGGTATTTGGGACCAAGCATACCTCGGCTGATACAGGGCGTATACGATATATAGGTTATAAATCACTAGGACTGCATTTGTGTGCATTGTTAAGTTTCAAACTATTAATTCTTTAAAACACATTACATCACCAATTTATAGTGTATCTATTGTAGGCTATAACATATTTAACTATTGTATTAAAATTGGACACTTTGACATAATAAGTGCCTCGGTTAAAAAGGAGCCTCAGACACTTTGACAGAATGAGTGCTCGGTTAACAAGGAGCCAAAGATAAGCGGAGCTCGGATAATCGCGAGTCTACTCTGTTCTCTGTTTTTAATGTTTATTAGTTTTTTAATCGGATCATTATTTTTCAATAGTAACAATAGGGTCAAACGATCGGTAAAATGGTTTATACTCTAGCCCGAGATACAAACAGACACACAGACAGATGGCATTGTGAAAAACAGACTTTTTCAATTTCAGGGGGTCATTAAATGTCGACATTTAACAAAATCTCAAATTCGAATTTTTTGACGAGCACTATAACTCTTTCTTCGAGGGGTCGAGAGAAAGTAAAAAGTAGAAAGCACAACACGCCTGCCTTCTTTTTTAATAAATACAATATAAGTAATATACAAAATTTAAGACTTTTAGGCCTACAGTTGTTTGGTACTTTTATTTCAATAATAGTTTACGCTTTTCCGTACCATTGTGATGCCTAGGCCTATATCAATTAGGAAATATAAATAAAAATACTAAACATCTGTAAAGGACTCAAATTATTTGATATATCTATTTACTTACATCAATTTTAAATAAAGCCAGTGTGTGTAATTTTCCACAACGCATTACGTCTCTTTTATCATAGGCATATTTAATAACCACATAGGAGAAATTTAATTTTTCCTATACCTAGTTAAAGGAAAAGTACCAACCCAGTATTTGAAAATTGCGATCAACGTACGACATTATTTCCATACAAAGGTACGGGAAAATTTCAATCCTAGTATGGGTTAATTACTTCCAATACATGTATGGGAAATTTACCACCGATTTTTCTTACAGTGCGTCTAATGGTATTTGATATTAGCCTTAGTTATATATTCACCAGGCCCTGATACACATTGAATGAACAAACATACAGTACAGTCACCCCCCGAGTTTACTTGGATGACAGCTCAAAATGTTACTAGAAAATATTGTCCCTAATTTATCCATATGCCAACAGCTGACATATGTAGTAATGAAGATAGATATGGTATAGTATGCACGCTAGAGTTAACCACACTGATTTAGGCCAATATTATTAATATTTATTTGAGGTAGAGCACAAAGCTTATTTATCGTTTAATTCACTTAAAACAATTATTATTCACAGCTCTTTCCCAAAAGGCGTAACAAATATAGCTTCAAAATGGCTACCGATGAACTTAAAACATCATGTGACTAATCACCACGCAAACAAGTTATTTACAATGGTGCACCCACGTAGTGGATACAAATATTTTATTCAATTAAATATTCGAAATACGATAAAATAGTTGTAAAATAAATTAATATAGACTAGACTATATAAAAAATACAAGTATTTTCTTTTCCAAGTAGGCCTGAATACAATGCCTTTATTAAAAAGTATTAATGTATGCACTAGATTAGGCATAGGCCCTACACATTATCGATAACATTCCAAAACGAAAAATAAGTACTTTTAATAAAATTATGTTAAAAATATTGTTTCGGTTTTGATAAAAATGAATGATTAAAATTAGATTAATAAAATAGTGTGAGAAAGAATAAGTTTACGTAACGTAAAATATAACACGTAATTAAAAAACTTATCATTAATAACAAAACATTGATCTTTTACAAGTGTTGGCAGCCCAAAACCTTAACATATGATTTTTCAACTGTCATTCAGGTAAAAAGCTATGGCGAACAGACTCTAGCATAGTGAAAGAAAGGTTCGGCCACTAGAGATCACCACTGTCCGGCCACTCGAACCTTGCACTTCCCCTTATTCTTGAACAAGTGTAAAGTTTTCAGCGCTGTTTTCTTAAGAAAGCAGGCTGTAGAGAGGGGAAAAAGCACGTAAGAAAAAACAAAGACAAGACCGCAAGTTAGTTGAGGCGGAGCCATCGTTTCTCATTTGTCACCTAAATGACAGGCCATTCGGCTTCGAGACGAAGGAATAATGGGCGGGAGCTACGTCAACGGTATAAGCCAATGGCGGACCAGTTTTACGTGCCGCTATCACCAATAATTCATGAGCTCTTACGACTTTGAAAAGTCAGAAAAATAGCAATAAACAGAAATGTAATCATTTTGCCTTCCCTACTCTTTTTATTGGTGACGTAAACTGTGGTATGTGTGTGTATGTGTGTGTATATAAATGTGTGTAAGCATTTTATATGTTTTATGTATAAGCTAGGAACGTCATTTCACAATAATTCTTGTAAATGCTAGTAAAATTGTTTTTTCTTCTTCTTAAATTCATGCCCATGTATGTTGACATTATTATAGCTTTGCTTAAAAGACATGTGTAAGGAAACAATTATCATAAATTGCTGCCAGGCTGATTCCTTTTTCGAGGCAGATTTTTAAATAAAAGTTGACCCGCTGTCACGTTTTTTAATTTTTTTTGTTTCTTCTCTTTCTGACCTCAACATTTCTCACGGAAGGAATATAATATGTGTCAACCTACCGTATAGCTAAAACCTGATTCTTAGTTTTGTAGGCCCCTTATTTTAGTTTGTTTATGTTGTTTCAAACTGACCTCGAAGACAGACTAAATCAAGGCCGATATTTTAATTTTATTTGTTTGATTTACTATTATCAAATTAATTCTTACGTCATTATTTGGAGGAAAAAACCTTTAAGTTACGTAAAACGACGTTATTTTCCAAAGTATTTGACCTAATAAAGGTGTCAGATAGACCTGATGGTACAAATCTGCCTGAACATAGGAAAATAAATAAAATGATGAAATATTTATAATCATTTTTTGATGAAACAAAAGGTATGAACCCCACTAAATTAGCAATAATTTTTTACACTATTCTAAAGGCCAACCCACCCGATACAGTTCCTTTTTAACCCCCTTTGATTCAAGCCGTCAATAATTTATTGTTTTCAGTGCCAAGGTTCGACCGGCAGCTTCAGTTCCTACCCCAGGAAAATGAAATTATTTTCTAAAGTTCCGTTGACATATTATGTATCCGTAATGTCCGTAATCAGTAGTAATATATACAGTCCACAGTAAAGAATTGTTCTGTCTGTAGTAGCCTACTTCAGAGAGATTGGAAGTCGTCACGGACGACAACAGAGAACCAAATACAGGCAGATAAATAAATGAACATCTATGTTATCTGTGAATAGAAATGAATGCATGAATGGCAATAAATGAAACGGCTGCCAATTTCTAAACAAATCGTATATTTTCATTCATCCGCCTTCTTAGCAATTCATAGACAATTTTTATTACTAAGGTTATCGTTATTTTAACTTTAAATGATTATTAGAGAAAAATGTAGTTATAAAAATATTTATTGTGTCTGAAGAATTTGCTGAAATTGTTTTATTTCGATTAATTTGATTGGGTAAAGTTATTAAAGATACAAAATTTGAGCACAAATTTTAAAAAAACAAACAGACAAAACCCTATCATACCATACCATATCATACGGAGCTTACGGAATATGTAAATAAGGCTGACTCCAGCAGGGTGCTCTGTGGGGTTGGGTTACCACATTACGATTTTCGATATGAGGTCTACCCACCGATACATTTTCCTGAAAATCTACCTTAGTCACAGTGTGTCCCTTAAATGGTTGTTAGCCTGAAAAGATCCCAGAGTGGAATTATTACCCGCGGCGATAAAACAAACAATCTTTATATCAAAAAACGTGGGCCTGTTCCCTAAAACGAAGTCGAGTGGCGGGCCTCGAACGGACCAGGCAAGGCCACATTCACGGCCATGTGTCCCCTCAGCCCCCACCCCTCTCTCTCCACCGATCCCTCCCCAACCTGTGGTGTAGATGCAACATGTAGGTGGCCTTGGAATCACCGGGGAACCTCATCTGCTGTGTGATTAACAAAACCGTGCCCTGCCCTAGCCTCATACTCGTACATCCATAGCTTTTAATAAGATAAATAAGAAGAATACAAAAAAATAATTATCTTACCAACAGCGTGTTTGTATCCAACGGCAGTAAATCTTTGGACGATTTACAAACAACCTATTTGATTAATATGACACAAGGAGAAGGAAACAGTAAATATTTCTAAATAGATTCTTGGGAATAGTGGGTTTATAGAAACAAAGAGTAGAAATGAGTGCGTGTACAAATATCATAATTTTTTTATGTATTTTCTGTTTAAATATGATCCTTCCACTAAGGTATTTCTATTTGGAGCTATCGATTTGATTTTGACACGCAGGCTGTGTCAGCTTACCCTTAGAAAACCAATCAGTCAAACAGTTTTTCTTTTTCTGATCTGGGATGGATCTAAACGTAAAGCTAAATTTTCACATGGCTTACATGTGAGCTTAAATTAAATTAGAACGCTGATAATGAGAAACAAACATATACTATATATATATATATATCATTATCAGCATATATATATATACCTTGTTTCCGTAGATTATATACATATATACATATATATATTATATGTTTGTATGTATGATATCTATATACCATAGTCCGTTACTGAAACTGGTTCTTCTGGCTCTGTAGTCATCCCCTAAAAAGTTTAATCGCTGGAAACAAGGTTTACTGAATATGTTTATTTGAGCCGCCAAATTAAGAACTTTATCTGACAGATCAAAGAATCAATAGATAGTAGTCCTGTATTTATATGATCAAATATGTGTAATAAAACTGTGGTATTTGACTGATTGTTTCAATGTCGACAAATTTTTTTAAAAAAATTTCCGCAATATTTTTCAAGCAATCTAAAGCCTTAGACTCTCTCTGCATGAAGTTTCCTTTGGTGGGGTGGTCAGAGGTGCTAATCGCACCCCGATGAATTAAGAGTAGTTTTTCATCCATAGATAATGTATCTGTAGCGACAAGGACTGATCGCAAACTGGCAGGTGCCGAGTAGATGGGAGCGTTTCCCTAAAGCAGAGGTGGGCAACGTCAATGTAGCCACAGGTGTAGCGAGCAAAAAGTGAAATTCGCTCAATGATGTACAAATAAAGAAATTAGGTTGCTCAATCAAACATTCAACATAATACACACTGTTTGAACCAGTTTGTTCAAGACATGTACACACTGACTACTCAGACACAAACGATGAAAACTATTCCAATTGAAAATATAAGACAGTTTAATGCAAAGTTTGACAATCTTTTGCCTTAAAAGCTGCATAAAAATTGGTTGAATATCTTTTATTCAATCTGGCTAACTCAAATTTGCCACATTTTATGGCAATTTCACCACTTGTTGCGATTGACGACAGGGTTGCCCACTTAGGTCCTAAAGTAAAGAAACCTTACCCTATCCACTCCTAGTATTCACCTGGACATTAGGGTGAAGATACATTCCAGCAGATAGGTTAGTGTAGGGTTCGGCCAGACTGACAAGCGTGCGAGCGAGCGCGCGAGCGAGCGAGCGAGCGCACAAGCGACTGGGTGGCCACACTGGCGAGCGAGCGAGCGAGCGCGTAATTAGCAGACCCTAGTTCATTAGAGAAGATGTATCTGTCAAAGACACTTGGTACATCTCTGCTCCTCGAAAATTCTTACAACAATTTTTTTTAATGTACTGAAGTGTTTTAAAATCAGATTAGCCGCACCAGTGGCGGAATGGTACGTTGCACTCCATAGCTTTTGACTGGGAGATAAAGGTTCGAAGGCTCAGTGAACTGAAGGTGATTCTTAAAACTTATTTATTGTTGTGGTTTTTTCATACTCTCCAAACTAATGGTGATTATTATTTGTAAAGGCCTACTTTGATTATAATATTGAAGTATTGTAACATATCGGGCTTACATATATTTATGGTCTTACCAATTAAATTAGGCCATTAATAGCAAGTGTGTTAAATCTATCACTGATAGAAAAAAGTCAAATATCATGTCAAAATGAGAAGTTTCCCAGCACTCAATGAACCAACATACAATAATATTGCCTAGCGCCTGTAAACTAGACTGTACCGGGTCGAGCGCGCGCGCTTGAAAAATAGAAACAGTTCTATCTTTCAAGCGCGCGCGCTCAGTCGCTCGCGCGCTCCAGTGTGGCCACCTCCCATTAGAATCCATGTGTTCTATTTTATATTTTAGTCGCTCGCGCGCTCGCTCGCTCGCGCGCTCAGTCTGGCCGCCCCCTAAGCTTTGGCCTAGGAGCGTGTAGGCCACTTTATATCGCAACGTGTAGTTTATAGAATAAAGTGATGTTATCGTTGAGACCTTTCCACGCAAATACGGGTGCACATTTTCTAAATAAACTTTTTCATCATCACTCTTAGGGTTAAGCGTTTAGTTAAACCTATATCAAGGTGGGGTGCAAGGGAAGGTGAGTTAAGGGGAGTATTTTTGGAAGTTTTTAAAAATATTTTTTTTGTGTGGTCAAAAGAAACCAAACAATATTCTTCAGTAGAAAGAGTGAGTTTAATTTTCTTCGTATGGTGATAGCAACACTTTTTGAATATCTGTCATGATCATTGAGCATAGCTGCATTAGATGACAAACTTTTTAAATGAAAACAAGTTGTCATTAAATTCCAGTACATCCTCGACCAATATTCAAAAGCTGTTGATATCATCATGCCGAGAAGATTAAACTCTTATGTTTCTACTGGATAATTATTTGATTTGTTTTGTTAAAAAAAATGTTTTAAACAAAAACTTAAAAACACTGACCTTTCCTTGCTTCCCCTACACCCCCACCTTAAACGTATGTATTATATAAATATTTTCTGAAATATTCTATATATAACGTATCTTTCAACGCTTGCTACTCTACATTTATTTCTATGTACTTCAAGGTAAACTTCTATGGTGATTTGATTACATATCTATAGGCCTACTACATACGTATAGACAGTGCACTATATACAGTGGTTGTATGTAAGGTTTTAATGCCTAAAAATCCCCCCCTCCTCTCTCTCTAGTCAGTGTGTCTAAATGTCCTTATTTTCCTGGACATATTCTATATTGTATATGTATATATTGTATACATTATATATATTGTAAGCCCTCTGTCCGATGTCCGAGAGGAATTTTCAAAAATTCCAATTTGTCCTCCATTAAAAAAAATATGATATTTTGGTGTGAATTGCGCATACAGACCCTGAAAATTTGCCATCTAATGTTAAGTGGTTAAAGTATTTTGAGAAATGGATGCCATTAAAAATTAATTGAAAATGCAGAACATTTATTTTCATTGCCAGGACACGATGAAAATGTTAAGAGAAGTTTTTTCCTTTATTTATGCACAGTGGGAAAACGAAATAAATCATTTTAATATGAATTCATTAAAGGGTTTGTTGTTCATTAGGTATAATTTCAAACATTTGACTTGTTCTGCGTCTTAAGTGCTGATCTTATAAAACAATGTTGTAAGCGTTTTAAAAAATAAAGTATATCTGAAAATATCCTTGAACGTGCAGAATGTGTAAAATTGTTATCAATAAAGTACATAAAGTGAATTTGGACAAGTAAATTATGAACATTTATTTTGCAACGTCATACATATTTCTTGAATGTCCTTGATAGTCATTGCCCTCATTTGCACCAAATACATCTGTTCACCCCGCCTCTAATATTCTGCATCAATTTTTAGCCTAGACTTGACCCAAAATTTAATTTTCACGCAGTTTTCTGTGACGTAGCGTTAGCAGTTGCAGGAGAAGCTAGGCATACACACACAGCATTAATGTTTAAAGGGAAGACTACCAACCACGGTGCTTGTGGCTGTTTAATTTTTTAATTTTTTTTTTAAGTTTTAAAACTCTTTATNGTATATATATATATATATATATATACACATATATATATATATAACCTTGTACTCTAAAATTAGTAGAGAGACGCTCTACTGACTAAATTTAGGTTTAAATTTAGGTTTTGGATCACAAAATGTTACGGTGTGGGGTTAATTTATTAATGCTAAGCGGAAAGTAACTTGTATATTAACCCTGATAAATGTCTCTCTTTTAAGGGATTACACTTTAGTAACTAAAAATATTATTAATTTGTAAATAATTGATTATTTCCATCTTATTATTTTATTTGATACTCAACTAAGTTCATAAAACAACAGTTATTACAACAGTTTATATATTGGACTTAGAATTTTATAATGATTTATTATGAAAAATCACTGTTTATAAAACATAATTGTAATAATAATACTGGTTCTTTACAGGTAATTTTCTATAATTTTTCAAAAATGTGCCTTGAATATTGCACTATTTTATAATTTATTATCGTTTAATGTTATTTATGGTAAATATACACAATGTGTAACTAAGTTTTTAGATTTTTTTTTCAAAATTTTACATTAATTTGTCAAATTTAAAACGATATCATGTTAAAATTCCCAAATTGACTTATTTCTAATTGTGTGACATAAGGTTCTTATCCCGAGGAAGATAAAAAAAGGCCCATTACAAGAAAATAGTTCTCACTACAAGCGTCTGGGATCAAGCTTCTACACTTCCAGTCTTAATGCTTACCAGTGGAATAAAATCTCTAGTTTTCTTTTATATATCCCAAAGATTTCTTGATCAAGTATTTTATTTGATTCCAGTTGACTTCTATCCAACTACGCACCTTAAATTTTCCCAGAAGGACAGTGGGATGGCCTTGTTTTATTGCACTGTGATGCGTACTGTTGGATAGATTTATAATAGAATCGATCAAGGTAATCCTGATAACCTTCAAGGTAGATGTAGTTTACAAACCACTGTGAGAGAATGGTCAAAGTGACCTAGAGCCGCTGTAGAAAATTCGTGAGAACATCTTGTAGCTATCCCTTTAGGTTTTAATGTAAGCGTTTTGTTTGTTTATTATATTTATTATTTTATCATCACGTCTTTTTACCTGTCCAGGTTATAAGAATATTTGATAATTACTTTAATGTTGTAAAAATGAGGAAAGAATCATGTTAGAGGTAGTCCACCAACATTTGCCTGGAAGGAGAGTGGGAAACAATTTAGGGAAAACCATCCATTATGGACTCAACTTGTATTATAACCCTGACCTCTCTGTCACCAACAAGCCAGTATAACATTAAAGTGACGCCTTAAACCATTTGGTCACTGAAGGGGGAGTTTGTTTATTAATTTACCTTAATACCAACCTATTATGTGTTTTTTTTACTTCTTTTCATTATCGAGTCTTATTCTATGTCCTGGCTGTTAACATAATTACTTCCATGAAGTAAGGCTGAAAAAGGTATACCTTGATTCTTCTACGAATATACATTTGGAGCACCTTTTAGAAAATACAAACATACTTTTTTGTAGTCAGCAATGATAACATTTTACTATATTATTGGTGTTATTTTAAAGGTATCGATAATATATATCAAAATTAAAAGTTACAGATTACCTGACTTGTATAAATACGTGAAAGTATATCTAATAACTTTTTTCTTGCTGTCAGATTTGTTCATTCTTAAGAAAATGTAGGTGTATAATTGAGAGGAAGTGTATCTTCGTACTTGTTGAGAGTGGGTAGCAATTCAGATAAAAGCACCTCACTATACCCGCAAGGGATTTGAGCCCTGGTGCAGAAAATCAGACTAAATTATATTTACATCCTTTTCCTCGTGACCACAAGACACAGGTGCAGGATTATTGTCATGATAGGACCGTCTCAATTCCTACCACTGGGGCTGGGTGCGTTTAATAACGTGGTTTGTCACGGTCTTATAGTATTAAGTTAATTTGTAAGGCATGTGTTTAAAAATAATTTTGCTTGGAAAGAGACCGTTTAAAGAGTCTATCTGACAAATGCGTATAACCCGAACAGGTAGTAAGACGCGGTGCTAAGTATTATTATTACTATCTGACATTTTTTAATTTGAAATATTTAAAATGACTTTTTCTATTTTGGTTTTCAACTATTAAGTTCAAAACAAAGGCCAACAAATAAATCTTTAAATCCAGGAAATATTTTAAATAGGTACATTTATTCTAAATTGGAATTACCTTGTTTGCAGAAAAGCCCTAAGTAGATCTTAAACTCGTTATTTTAATGGTTTTAATTAACTCCTGTAGGCTATATTTTCACATCGTTATATAAGTAATGTATTGCAAAAGACCTACATTATTCTATTAAACCGGTTTTGCTATGGTTATCGCGTTTATACAGTGTGCAGGCGTGATCAGACCATGTTGTGTGTGACCTTCGCACTAGAAACCCGTCTAGGTTGACACAACATCTACCATCTGTAGACTGTGCGTTTCTTCTTACTAAGAACAATATAATAAATAATGGGTATGACTTAGTAGAGGGATTTAAGCTCTCTAGTGCGTCTTAAGATAAGAACGATTACAGTATATTTATATTCAATTAATATTTAATTGGGATTTAAAAGTGTATTTAAATGATTGATTCAAACGTTTAAACCTAACTAATCGAAAAAAATTAATAATGCTGCATCTCTGATCTCTGCATCGGTGGATACGTGTACACAATGTTAGGCTTGTTAGATCTAGTTTTCTGGGGAAGGAAATATTAGGGCTCAAATTCTGGGTAAGAATATTAAAGGAGTTTTTTACCATAAGGTTTCCCACTCCCCCTCCACGCGAATTTTGGTACATTATCTATAAATGCCACCTACTTCACCCCTATCGTACTAGGATAATTACAATGCGTCTAACTCAGCTGGAAAGTAAGTCGAAGTGGAAAAAATAAATACTTATCTTTGTTTTAAACTTAGTTACAATAAAAAGGTCACACTATAAATATTTCAAATGGAGCTTTTGCAAGTGTTTCATTTATTTGATAAAGTTTCAAAATAAAAATCACTTATGCCTTGAACTATACATACATTATTCATTTCTACATTTAACAAGATGGTCATTGGTCGCCTTTTATTTACAGGGTAGAGATGAGCAGGATAATTAAGTTAAAGTGTACGAGCATTTAGCTAAGGAAAACAATATAGAAAACCCCATTAAGTGAACTAAGAACTTATTTGGAACTTTTGGAGGATCGGCTTTTGGAATGAGTTTAGACAAGAATGTATTTGGAGATAATTTTCTTCTAATTATTGCATTTAACACCAGGGATGCACCAGGTTTATTAACTGCTTAATAAAAAAAGGTAGAAATGAGGAAGGTTCTTATTTACAAAGCTAATGTTCCCTAGTTAGTTACGTGGTAAAAACATTTGTATAAACCATAATTTAGTAGTAGACCTGGCCGGGAATCGACCCTGGAAATCCCCGTCAGTGGGAATTTACTCCATTACGAGCCTGAAGTATTATACCATGTAATAATGGGTCCGAGTGACACTCGTTATTTTACACTCAATTTGTATTTAACCAACCACACATAATCATGAATATTTTAGAGGACTTTTAAAACATGCGACAGTTAACATAGGTTGATATAGTTCAATTTTGATAAGAAAGGCCTTATCTGGTATTTTTTAAATGTTAGGCCTACTAGATCTACTTTCACTTATCCAACTGTAGCTTTCGATTTTGATAGATTAAAAAAAAATATTATCAATACCTATAATAACACTAATAATACAGTAAAATAGTATTAATTTTGATGAACGAAAAAAAGAAGTATTTACATTCCTAAAAAGTTCTTCTTACGAAAATCCTACTTAGTGTAGAATACTTTGAGTTGCATTATTTATTAGCATAGTAACATGATATTTATTAGGTATTTTTCTATATATCTGAAACTGGATTCCTAGCTTGGATAGACCATACCCTGTGTAAAGTCTTAGGAGTGCTGGAGAATTTTTACATTTAAATACCAAATATTATACTCTTTATATCACAGAAAAAGATAATTAAACCTGTAACTAGGACTAAGATTGATCAAACTTAAAGGAAATAAATGATTCCTTCACTGTACGAATTATAATTGTCACCGATAAAAATAAAAACACCGTTTAATCTTGTTTGAATCTCTCTACCTTCTTGTGAATCCGCAACACACCACTGGGTCTCCAAAACCTAAGTTATAACGAGGGAAGAAAACCCAAAGACACGTCTCATCAAACTGGACGCGGCGTACCAGTTTTGATGCTGTATTATAAACAACAAGGTAACGAGTTTTTAAATGACGGTAAATTAGTCTACCGAAGGCCCGGGCATGGCATGGCGTCTCCCGCTGGCTCAGCAGCTGGATATTATTCTCGTAGTTTTTTTTATTATATAAAAAGTTTATAATAATTATTTCTCATCTTACAATTTAGCAGACTTGAGGAAAAGATAAATTCAAGATAATTTGAGAAGTGATGGTCTGGTATCAAAATATATTCCGTTGATTAATATAAAGAGAGAAAGGAAATATTAAGTCTAATTTTCACAGAAAGGGCCATTTATAAAAAACGTTTTTTACGATCAACATTGATAACGTATAATTTTTAATTATATTATATAGGTTATTATATTTTAAAGTTTACTACAGCCTATTGTATATATGGGTTGAAAATAACTATCAAAAATGACAGCTACAGTTCACATGACTTGATATATTAATTCGTGGAAATATACATAGTAAATTTTTAGCTGCCATATAATGCGCTTTCTATGAAATTTAGACTGTACTATTTATATATTCAGTATTTACGAACATAATTTACAATATTTCCGTGATATCCATGTATCACAGATTAATATCAACATTTTGTGTAGCATTAATATTTTAAAACTGATTCTGTCTAGGGAGTACTCAATTTATACCCTGGTGTTGAATCAATATCGAAAGAAACAATTATTTGGTTATACTTTATATATTTGGCTTGGTAATATGATATTTTAAAATACATAACCTGATTAAAAGCTACTGCTGCTTTGCTAAGAATTGAGCTACAGGCCTACGCACAACCAGTGATTTAACACATAATATAGAAACAATACTATCATTATTAAAAGATTTGCTTTAGTTTTATTAGATAAGTACTAATATTCTAAGGATATAGAAAAAACCCATCTGAAAAGAGTTTTGAACTTTATATTGTAGGCTAGAAATACAAATTAGGCCTAGTAAACTTTATTAGAAAGGCAATAGGTGCTTAGTGCTTAGGGAAAAAAACTATACAAAAATACCCTAATACACGGTTTTAATAATTAATAGTGTTATTTCCTGTAAATCGTCGCTTCTCATTGTAATATAAGAAGTGACGTGTTCGTACATACAATAAATAAATGAGAGTTTGGGAAGGATGATACATAAGAAAAATATATTAGTTTAACAAATCAGTTTATTTAAATGTAAACAAGTGAAATAGTATGAAATACGTTTTAAATAGATTCTAGATCAAACAGTCATATTTATTAAGGCAACTTTATTCAGTTATCATAGACATTTATACTCCCCGATAGGCAAGAATATAAATTAGCTCCTTGATGTCTAGGAACTAACAGAAGTAAGAATAAACATATAGTTTAGTTTAGCTACTCTAGAAATAAGGATCAAAGCTAATTCGCCCACGAAGGAGCGTTTGCCTCACATAGCGGTAGTAAAAATTAGGCAACAAATATTAATTTAAGGCTAAGCCACAATACATAAAGACAATCCAGCATAGCTGATCCCAAACTAAAATCTGAAAGTCCTGTTCATGAATAATAGTGAAATTATAATGAATGAAAACAAGGCATATTTGATCCTAATTTTATAGAGTTACTATGAGGATAGTTATATATCCACTAGCGTAATTAGTACTTAAAGCGTATAACCCGAACGGGTAGTAAGACGCGGTGCTAAATAATAATAAAAAATAGTTATATAAACTAGCTAACTTGAGTTAACTCCATGGAGAGTTACGAAAACTTAAGAATAATCTTTTTGAAGAGGAACCGGCATTTTACAAATAATAAATAGCGAGCAATCAAGCATATACACTGTTAAAATATTATGGCTGGTCAATTCCTAATAAGTACTGCCT
>CABEEJ010002644.1:82152-104921 GCA_901482245.1 Timema douglasi | reverse complement strand
GATAAATCTTTGCCTGGACTGAGGATTGAACCCCGGCCGCCAGCATAGAAGTCTGACACCGTAACCACTAGACCGCCAGGTCACCAGCACTATAGTAATGAAATTTAAATTTAAAATTGAAATTACTAATACATTTTGATATTATTGTAATTATATTTCCGATAAATGTTTAGTATGTGTTGCATTTAATCTCTGTTTAAATGGAAGAAGATACTAACGCCTTACCTTCAGCATTTCAATTTATGTACTAGTTATTATTACTATTATTATTATTATTATTATTATTAATCATAGTACTAATATCATTGTACAATATCTTATAGAAGCCTACAAATTCAAAAGTAAATATGTTTGGGGCTCATTCTCTGTGTTTGTTTTTTTATACCTCTTTTTATATGGTATCGTCTTTTAAACATTTTTTTTAATATATTGACTATATTCGTTGCTCATTGAATAGAAAAGCGAGAACTCACAGAATATTTCTGGACCATTTCAGGGGCAGACATCAAAAGAGGAAAAAGTTCACAAGTTTGCATTTTCTCGAAGCGACTCTCCCTACCTTCCAAAACCACTTTTACATTTTCCTGTTCTCGTTTCTACGTCATTTTATCAGAAGAAGCTTTCGATATTATATCTGATTGTGTTGGGGTAGGGTTGGGGTGGGGGAAGGGAAGGAATTTGAGTTCTTTGAAACACGGTTCTAAAAAAAAACAGAAAATAACTGTTCTTACTTTGTAGCATATAAAATGTTGAAATGTTCTCAAACTTGAAAGAAAAGATAGATTTTAAAAAAAAACTGAAAGAAACATTGTAACTGCTATTTTAGGCTAGTTAAGAACACGTATTGGAGTTAAAGTGTGGACCGGGTGGTTAATAAATAGGATCTTGCTGACAATTGAGAAAAAAAGGGGGACAAAAGTTCAAATAATGTTTATGGAAAATTGATTATTTGATTTGCCATGATTTCATCTACCTCCCCCGAAATCACCTACAGATATTTTAAAAACTGAGCGTAGTTGGCTAACGCGCTAGTCGTGTTGAGCTCGACCGCCGAGGACGGGGAGATCGAGGTTCGAATCTCGGTCGGGTGAAGTGGGGGTGGTTTTTCCTAAATGGTTTTCCACCCTCCCTCCACGCAAATGCGGGTTCACTTCCTCTAATTCAACCTTCCCAATTCCCAATCCATTAGCGTAATTAGTACTTAAAGCGTATAACCCGAACGGGTAGTAAGACGCGGTGCTAAATATTATTATTATTTAAAAACTGAGGTTGGTGCATTTGTTTTTAGCCAGCTGTGATTCATATAATTTGTTTATTTATTACCTCCTTTTTTTAAATTAGTTTCACAAAACAACACTTTTGTTTGTGTGTTCTCTTTAAGCTACCCGCCTCAATTACTCGTTTCTCCAAAGTCTGATCACAACCATTTACACAGTGTGATTCTCAATCCTCCATTCCATACACATGACTAAATGAATAGAGATCGACTACAGCCAAACTATATCGATTATTTCTACTTTTTATTATTTTAGCAACAAGTGTTGGGGCTATAAGATAAGATAATGTGAAAAGGCTGAGAAAGGTTGAATATAGAGTAAGTATACCAATATTTGTGTGTGAAAAAATATTAGAGAACATTTTAAGAAAAACTACCTTAAATATACTAGACCGGGATTTGAACCTCAATCTCCCCGTCATCAGTAGCCCAATCTCTTGCGAGAGTGAAATCTTATGGTTTGATAGTTCAACCAGTCCCGATTCTGGTCTCGTGATTTCGTAACAGATGGCAGCACTAATTCAATTTGAGCTAAAATTTGATTTGCCCCCCTTTCGCCCCTATACCCCTTACTTATTGTATTAAGGTTTTTTCTGTAAGCTGTGTGCTTAACTATCTCTGGGCTTCGAAGTGTATCTGGTATCCAAGTTTTAAAAAAAAATAGCATTGTCATAGTCAATGCAAATAGGAAGTTCATTATGGACCAAAATTGGTCCTTATACTTTAAAATATGTATTTTTCAAACTCTTGTCTTGCCTTGTGCTAACGTTTTCAAAATGTTGATATAATTATACTTTTATTTATATTATGTAATACCTCTTTTATGAATTTAGATATTGTAATGTGTTAATGTGTTTAACTTGATGTTTTGTGAGAGCTAATGAGTGTCAAACTTTATTATTAATTTTTTTTAATGTTCTAAATGTTATTGCCCCAGTTAAAATGTTTAGTAGAAATGCCTACTCATTATCTTATTTTCATGATAGCTTACGAATACAGGTGAAATATCTGACTCGGTGACGTCTTAAATCACGTGACTACGAGGTCGGTAGATGATATACCCGACTGCTGGTCTAAAACGACATCAGAAACCACGTGACTACAAGGTCGGTTGGTGATAGGACCAACTACTGGTCTAAAACGACGTCAGAATCCACGTGACTAATAGGTTGGTAGGTGATAGGCCCGACTGCTGGTCTAAAACGACGTCAGAAACCACGTGACTACGAGGTCGGTAGGTGATAGGCCCAACTGCTGGTCTAAAACGACGTCAGAAACCACGTGACTACAAGGTCGGTTGGTGATAGGACCAACTACTGGTCTAAAACGACGTAAGAATCCACGTGACTAATAGGTTGGTAGGTTGATAGGCCCGACTGCTGGTCTAAAACGACGTCAGAAACCACGTGACTACGAGGTCGGTAGGTGATAGGCCCAACTGCTGGTCTAAAGCACGTCAGAAACCACGTGACTACGAGGTCAGTAGGGGATAGGCCCAAATGCTGGTCTAAAACGACGTCAGAAACCACGTGACTACGAGGTCGGTAGGTGATAGGCCCAAATGCTGGTCTAAAGCGACGTCAGAAACCACGTGACTACGAGGTCAGTAGGGGATAGGCCCAACTGTTGGTCTAAAACGACGTCAGAAACCACGTGACTACGAGGTCGGTAGGGGATAGGCCCAACTGCTGGTCTAAAACAACGTCAGAAACCACGTGACTACGAGGTCAGTAGGTGTTAGGCCCAACTGCTGGTCTAAAGTTACGTCACAGCTCACGTGACTATGAACTAAGTATATGTATGATAAGACCATCTAGACAATCTAGAATGTCAAAAACGTATTTTCCCCTGGAAGCTGTTTTATTGTTTATAAACATTTCTCTTTCACAAGCTAATGTGACAAGTCAAAAGATAGAAAGTGAGAGAGTCGATACAAGAGTTCTTATTGATCACTTAGTGTTGCTAAGAGTGACATGTATGTAATAGCTGTCAGTGGAGACTCTAGCACTTTGTAGCGACACATGACGAGCAACAACAGAGACCTATACACGAGTCTCTCTGGATGACGACCTGACTGCGTGGGCAGAGAAGGGTGGTAGCACTGANTAGCACTTTGTAGCGACACATGACGAGCAACAACAGAGACCTATACACGAGTCTCTCTGGATGACGACCTGACTGCGTGGGCAGAGAAGGGTGGTAGCACTGACAACATGGCGCTTAGCCGCACCGAGACCACGATACCAGAGTCTGAATTGCATAGGTAGCCCGTTATTTGAGAACTGAAAACATATATTTCCACACAAGGCGAAATAAAAATACTACAGATATACTTACGCTATTATTCCGTTTAATTAACAATGACCCACTTCGGAGGCAGCATGGTCAAAGGCACTATTCTCGCAGTAGACTAGACCACCGATGATAAGTGGATCGAGAGGTTCGAATCTCGATCGGCTGGTTTTTCCATATTGGTTTTCCACTCTTTCTCTCGCTCTCTCCACGTAAATACGGGTACATTTCCTCTAACTATAACCTTCCGTATCCCTAAAACCACTGGCGTAATTAGTACATAAGTGTATAGCCCTAACATGTAGTATATGCGGTGTTGAAAATGATTTAGTAGTGTAAGGATAAATAATACAGTAATCCTTAAGGAAGTATTATTGGAAGCTTTTGAAAACTTTTCAGGTGAAATATATAATTAATAGGTCAAATAAAACATATCTCAAGAATTACAAACTTTAGTGACTTTCAATGAATGTTGGGGTTTTAAAGTGGGATTCTTATCAAAATGAGGGCTTAGACCAGACCAGGGCTATACAATTGGTAGCCCATGGGCCACATCTAGCCCGCCAAGATCCACATATTAGCCTACGGATTGAAAGTTCAAGTACTGTATCACTGGAGATGTATTGTATATATATTCAGTATAGGCGCCTGACCTTGAACAGCTAGAGATATCTTCAGTCTCGTATCAGTGGTGGGGTAAGATGCAAGCCCAGTGGTCCTTGGTGCCACCAACATCGTGTGTTTACAAAGGAGGGCGAGCTCACCATCCAGTGGCGTGCGTCCCCCACTCTAGACCCGGTATCTCTCCCTCCAAGCGTCCTCCACTCTAGACCCGGTATATCTTACTCCAAGCGTCCTCCACTCTAGATCCGGTATCTCTCCCTTCCAAGCGTCCTCCACTCTAGACCCGATATCTCTCCCTCCAAGCGTCCTCTACTCTAGATCCGGTATCTCTCCCTCCAAGCGTCCTCCACTCTAGATCCGGTATCTCTCCCTCCAAGCGTCCTCCACTCTAGACCCGGTATCTCTTCCTCCAGGCGTCCCACTCTAGACACGGTATATTTCTCTCCAAACTCTACCACATAACGGCTGAGCTATATAGTACAGTCTTGCTTTTGACCTTGAACAATGCAGGTGGCCGGTTGACAGGGTGGCGGAGAGTGAATCACACCTCTTCTCCCCTCCACTCAACAGCAGCCTATGTCTCGCCAGCTAATATTTGCCCGGATTATTGTTAGTGCGTTATTTATAGTAATAGTGGAGGGCTTTGCTTGTAATTAGTCTTACTGTAAGTTTTTTATAATGACACTTTCTACTTTGAGTTATAATAAAACGAAGCTTGATGATGAAAATCGTCAAACTTCTACATTTTCTTAATTTCATTGAAATAAATCAATATTGTGTATAATATAAAACTACGTTTCACTCCCCCTCCTTTTAAATTACAAAATTATAATATAATAACGTTCCTAATTACTGCCAGATTGAATGAAATGTCTAGCTCGCCAAATATTATGATTTTTTGGAGTGGCCCACTTGGATAACTAATTGAATAGCCCCGGCTTAAACCATTTGTTTTTCTCTCTCGTGAACTTCATTTTATTGCCTCTCGTGTGCTCTCCGCATAGCTTACTTAAGCTAATGGGATAAGGGTGAGGAAGCTAGAATATATATTAAGTGTACCAGAATTTGCATGAAAGGACATTAATAAAAACGAATTCGATGCACTCAGCCGGTATTTGGAACTCCAAGCTCCCCTTCATTTGTAAGCCAGACAAGAAGATACTAGAGCCTTAGTCCTTTTGAACACTGTTGTGAGTATCGCCCCAACTTCTAAAAGTAGATCAGTAATAAAATGAATTCCTTAACTCCATGTGGGAGCATTATTATGGCCGCAAAAAAGCTCCACTATTTTGAGGCAATCCTCTGCCACACTTTTAAGTTTGTCCATGAGTTTTCTGGGGTTTTTTTCATCGACGACCCATCCACCCAAGTCAAGTCATCCTTGGCCTGCCCCGACGTCGGAGTTCTTCCAGTCTCCTCAGTCCAGAGCTTCTTTTGAGACGTTATTCTGGTCTCTCCGGAGCGTGCGGCCAAGACATCGCAAATTGCACCATCTGATCTACATTTGGATGGTCTTCTGTTGTGTTTTATTCCACAGCTCTTCAGTTGGCACTGAATTTGGCCAACATAGTCCCAATATGCTCCTTAGACATCTTTTTATGGACGTCTGTATTCTCAAGGTCAGGCGTTTAGTTGTTTATTCAAACCTAATTGAAACGTATTTAGAAAAACTTTCCTGGTTTTAATTGGCATACATATGTATTTCATAATTATTATTGTGTGTTCTGTCTCACGACAGGTCCATTCCTTTTATCAGTGAACTTAGACCTCCAATACACTCTGTCGTCTGCCTCCTCCTTCAGCTCCCAGAATGTTCTTCTTTCCTTCAAGCCATTCAATATTTGAATCCTCCTTCTTCCTAAGCTCCTCTTTCCCTCAATATTTACTCATATGATGTGCAGAAGTCTATTCTTTCTAAGGATGTGTCCGATCCAGTTTGCTTTGTACCGAAGAATCACATCCAAAATGGTCCTCTTCTCGCCCACTCTTCTTTGGACTTGTTCATTTGACACCTGTCTGTCCAACTGATATTCTCAAGTCTTCCCCAGCACCACATTTCAAAGCTCTCAAAGTTGTTCTTTTTTCCATCTTTCTGAGTCTCTTAGTTTCTACTCTATACAACGCGATGCTTCAATTTTATGTATACATACAATTTAATATATTTTTATAAAGGTGAGGTGAAAGGTAACGCTATTTAAAGTACGTATTTATTCAGTTTTTATAGCAAAAAATTATTTTGGTCAAAATGAATCAAAATGTGTTTAGTAGATACAATTAGTTTATTTTTCTACACATTGTGATGCTAACAGTTGTTGGATGTGTGTCACCTTCATCGCTCAATTTGAACATTTTAAAAAAAATTCGTTTAATTTCCGTGATGCTCGTAACAAATGTTCAAAAACTGTTGAAATATCTTAAGTGTAGAAAACTAAACTAAACACATATATTGAGGGCAGGTTTTATTTATTTTGCCCTACCCCATCCCCCAAATGTTTGTCGTAAAAACTGAAAAAAAAATATTTAGAATTAACCCACGTATCTTTCCACCTTAACTTAAGGATCTTATATTTTTGGAATATTTAATTTGTCCCTTTTTTATATCAAGGTAATTAGAATTCCAAGTACAGCTTTGTGTAATTTTGAGATAAAAAAACTGTCCCGGAATTATTATTTTTTAATTTTCACTGATTATAAAATGATATCTGACATCCTCATGGATATTTCTCTTTAATTTCCTTTAGACTTTAAACTAAGATAATTAATTTCGCATCATCAGAAAGATTCAGTCATTTCAAAACCTTTAGAACCCTTTTAAATAGATAATAAGCTTAATATTATCAATATATTTTGTCTATTTGGTGAATATGAGAAAAAGGGTTGAGAGGAAAGGGGGGGGGGCAGGAAGAAGTGTAAAAGAAAATGGATAAGAAAAGGTGGGGTGTGGGTTCCTCATTGACAGGCAAAAAAAAAAAATTATTTCTATTAAAATTATGATCAAATAACTAACAGTAGTAAAGTGTAATGTAAACGATCTAGATGAATAATAATAATAATAATAAAATTAAATGCTTTATAATATATTTTAAATGTATAATGTAATTTTTCCAAACCATATAATATAAATGGTATATAAGGAGACGCGAGTAAAGGTGTTTTTTGCAGTTTTCAGAGCGAACAATTTTCTTTGGCAAAATAAACCAAATATTGTTCCTTTAGAAAGGTAGAGTTTAATTTTCCCTTAACTGTAATTTGAACCGTTCTTGAATGTTTGTCATGAGAAGATAAGTATTTTGATTAGAAAGTCTTAGACGAAGAAATATGTTATCATTAAATTTTAGAACACTCTTTACAGATATTCAAGTACTGTTGAGATCACCACGTGAAGAATATTAAACTATATATATACATACTGAAAAAATATTTCATTTATTTTTGTCCTAGAAAAGTGTATGCTATAACAATCGCAACAAGATTGACCTTTTCTCGCTTTCCCTTACATCCTAACGACATTACCTACTTGGAGATTTCAAAGTTATTTTGCGAAGAGGAATACATCTTAAGTTCACGCATCTAATAACTATAATAACTCACTATCACACTTAGACGTCAATTTACGAAATATAAAGAAAGGGAAGAAGATGAGCAGTTCACAGTGTGAGGCCTCTTGTTTGTCTACTTATAACACTTACCCTCTTCCTCTGACGAGTTTACACAATCACTATACATTTTGCTCTTTAAAATCATTGACTTGCTTCTTAAATATACATATTACTTGTTTCCTATTGTAGAAAGACATTGTTTCCACGGACTGTTTTAATCCCCATCCTGGCAGGAAGACTCCTACAGGACATTTTCATGACCAAGTCTAATAGCTTAAGTTGTGGATGATTTGCTAAAAATACGTTTACAAAAAAAACCTATTTCAAGATAAAATAATAATTGTGTGACAGTGTAGGACTATTTTTATAATTATTTAAGAATCTGTGGTTTTTGTTTCAACGTTATATCTTAAAAACTCGATGAGTAAAACGTAAATTCATTAACATGGGAAATCCTATCTTGATCCTTCGTGACGTCACAGTGAGGCAACCTCCTTAATAAATCAATTAACATGGGAAATACTATCTTGATCCTTCGTGACGTCACAGTGAGGCAACCTCCTTATTAAGTTAATTAACATGGGAAATACTATCTTGATCCTTCGTGACGTCACAGTGAGGCAACCTCCTTAATAAGTTGATTAACATGGGAAATACTATCTTGATCCTTCGTGACGTCACAGTGAGGCAACCTCCTTAATAATTTAATTTATTTGGGTTTTTTTTACGCTTTACTTGGTCGTTGTCGTCACCATCTTGCCCCACCCTCGCCCGGACTCACTGTCAGTAAAGTTTATTTAGTGAATTATTTTATATCAATTATCAGTTGTAAAGTATTTTTGAAAGTATTCGTCTCGGTTTCGACAACACTACAAGTAAACACATAATAAACCCTAACCAATGTTTTCTTGCCAGCTTTATACTAACTATCAGTTAATACATTACTAAGTAGTCTATTTCAAAGTAATTAGAATAATTTATACGTTAATTGATATCATCATTAGGTAATAAGTTTTGCGATCAGTTGGCTGCAACTCTCTACTTATTACTATCCTGAACCAGATTTTTTACATCTTTGTATCTTCTTTTGCCAATATCGTTAATTATTTGATTCGTGTACTCCATTCCCGGTCTCCTTCTAGAATTTCTCCCTTTAATACCTTCTTCTATAAATTATTACATTTGTCAAACTATC
The DNA here is from genome assembly GCA_901482245.1 of Timema douglasi. NCBI lineage: Eukaryota > Metazoa > Arthropoda > Insecta > Phasmatodea > Timematidae > Timema > Timema douglasi. The sequence continues at coordinate 95,935 of CABEEJ010002644.1, read as the reverse complement.
AAGTCTCAGTATTTGTCCTACCATGTTAACTCTTCTTTGTCGTGTATATCTTTCCTTATTTCGTTTGTTTTTCTTAGCCCTTCTGTAGTTGATACCATCTTCATCCTTGATATTTTCAAAATTATTCTGTAGCACCACATTTCAAATGCTTCTAATCTTGTCCTTTTAGTTGCAACAATGGTCCATGTTTCATATCCATAAAACGCAACGATCCGAAACAAATACCTTAAGGAATCTTTTCCTTATTTCCAAATTTACAAAAGTAATGACTTCTTGTTATGAAAATCTTTCTTTGACCGATCTATTTTACTTATCTTTCCTGATTCTGTTATCTTAGGTTATTTAATTCCTAAGTAGTAGAACTCTATTTATCAATAGAGGAACGTAAATTATATGCGTTAATATACTTAAAAACATGAACACTTAACTTCAAGTATTTTATCTGTTAATTTATAAGACTGGTCACGTGACAAACCTGTTTATGTTGATCTTCCAGGTGAAGATAGTTGGGGGAGGATGGAGCAATTCTCATTACATTTTAGAATAATTATTTTTATATTTATTTGTAAGTTAAAGAGCTTCGTGTTAATGTGTGTGACAGTTAAAATAATACATATTATTACTTTGATTATTATTATTACTACTATTTTATGTATTATTTTAATGTACTCCTTCAGTCAAAACATATTTTTTAGTTAGAATAGTGAAGGATCGCTCCAAAATAGGCAAATCCTTTCAAATCGCGGTATTTCAACTCACATTTAAGCGAAGAGTAAAGTCAAATTGCAGTGGTTTTGAATTTAAAAACCAAAAATTTATATTTCTATTTCACACTTGTAGTTATATAAAATTTACAAATATAATGTAACGAAATATAAATAAATTCTTGTATACAAGCCTTAAGATTCAAATAATAATTTCAGGTAAACCTATGTGATATTTTATCATTTTGAATTGATTTCCTCCAGTGCATTATCTCTCCTATTAACATTGCTATGATGTTTGTCTTTTCATTTGTGTCGTAAATAAATGTGTATAATCGTACCTCGACTAAAGTAAATATTTCTATTGTAGACTGCCTTTACAAAGAAACAAACAAATTGATCACGTGAACGCGAGCAATATAATATTCTCACAGCTTCGCTCAACAATGAAATCACATACTGATCTTCCAAACTTGCCCGGAAATAGCTATTATTATTATTAGCACCGCGTCTTACTACCCGTTCGGGTTATACACACTTACGCTAATGTGTAATGGTAGGGTGATTGTGAGATGAAATGGAGGACCTACAGTTTAACGTGGAATCCGAACCACGGTGGAGGCCTGGCATTCCCCACATTCACAAGATGTATTGTCAGAGGTGAAGGAAGGGTTTGGTAATCAGATAAATCTGTGCCGGGACCGAGGATTGAACCCCGGCCGCCAGCACAGAAGTCTGACACCTTACCCCTAGACCGCCAGGTCACCCGGAAATAACTGATGAACACAAGACTTCGGCTGAGCAACGCTATAGAATCGAAGAAATAACCATTCCAGGAAAATTATTTTTCGATTTCCTTCAATTCTATCCGTATATGTGTAAGCGGGTTCATTTTAATATGTGGGAAGAGTAGTTTACGGGTGCCACGCTTTGATTCGATTCGATTCGATTATCCTAGGTGGAAGCAAACCTTTAGAATTATTCTAACAAAAGTATTATTCTGGCAAGGTTTAATCTTATTTATTAGAGTACACAACGATTTAATATTTACAATAGGAGAGTGGTGAAGTATTTTTAGTGATAAAATACATTTGTAGCTTCCCCACGTCTATCTAAATGTGTAGATATTCCTAAAATTAAAAAAACAAAAAAACATTTTTACTTTATTCAATACGAACACAATATTATGACATCATGTGTGTGCACATAACTAAACATTAAACACAAATTTTATTGTTATTTATTTGTCAGCATGAACGAGACTTAATTTAATTCCCGTCCGACCGTGGCTCACGCTATGATTCTATATCAAATTTTTTTTAATCCTCATCTAATCCTTTTAATTTTTTCATTCATATTCACTCACCTTGTGCACTGCTCTCAACCCCCATAGCTCCCCCATTCCATTTTTTTTTCACCCATCAACAATGAATTCCTCAAACAGCCTCTACCCCCTTATTTTACACAGTTTCGTAAAACACATATGTAATAAATGGATCTTCTATAAAAGGGGAGTAAAAAGGATAGATGTCCTTCCCACCATCCTTTTAACAAAGGCAGCATGTGTGACAGAATGTGTGACAGAATGTGTGACAGAATGTCTGACAGAATGTGTCAAGCAGAGCATCATAATTTTTGTTGTTTTTTTAAAAGTTATTTAACGTGCACTTTCTGAATCGACTGATTATATCAGGACACAAAATATAATATAAATTAAATCTAGAACAGACACAACATCCATTCCTACCGGCCGTTAATTCATCACTGTGAAAATTGATACCCAAATTTCACCAACGATAATTTTTTTCGACAATGCCGGAAATTGAACCCAGGACCATTAGATTAGTAGGCAGACATGACACTGATTGATGTAAGATGTCCCACATCATAATTTTGACATAACTGATCGACACGAGACCATTCTGATAGGACCAATCACAGTGAGCAAACGCCAGTTCCGGAGGCGTTTACCAACTATGAAGTTTAAGGGATTTTATTTTCACAAGCAGATTTGGCATGGTTGTTACTGCCCATAGATTTGAAACTTCAGACTGGGGTATGAGTTTGACCCCCGAATGGACACACCATCCTCTGTTTCTTCAAAAATTTGTTTCCCATCCTCTCTCAACGCAATATTTGGCGGTCTAAGGGTAAGGTATCGGACTTCTGTGCTGGGGGTTCAGGGTTTAATCCTCGGTCCCGGCACAGATGTATCTGATTACCAAACCCTTCCTTCACCTCTGACAAGACGTATATTAATCACAACTTGTGAATGTGTGGAATGCCAGGCCTCCACCGTGGTTCGGATTCCACATTAAACTGTAGGTCCTCCATTTCATCTCACAATCACCCTACCATTACACATTAGCGTAAGTGCGTATAAACCGACCGGGTAGTAAGACGCGGTGGTAATAATAATAATAATAATAATAATAATAGTAATAATAGTATTTGTTAAATATTTTAAACATTCATCTTCATAATCCAGTAGTAATAATTATTCTCCGTGATAAATCACTTTAAAACATTTAATAACTATTTGTAGTAAATTAATTTAATTGTAATTTAATGAAAACAAGTAATTATTATAATTACTCTCCATGATAAATCACTTTAAAACATTTAATCACTATTTATAATAATTTAATTTAATTGTAATATAATGAAAACAAGTCTATCCACGTGTTGGTAACCGTTATATCTATACGCATATATAAATTATTCTAGTGAAATAAGAATAAAGAAGGTATGATTTTACTAGAGTAAATGTACCCACATTTGCTTGAAGAGCGAGTGGTAGACTGTGTAGGGAAAACCACCCTTAGTACACCCGACCGGGATAGAACCTTGACCTCTTCGTTTCAACGCCAGTCTAGTCTATTTCAAGATCAACGGCCGTAGATCATGCAAGGAGGTTTAAAATGTGTTAATGCAATATTAAATTAACCCCGCAAAGTCAAGTTGTATTTTAGTATTTCACATGGTTGGATAGTCGTATTTGTTACCACCCGAACCGCGCTCGCACGCATATAAGTCATGTCCCGAACACCTGTTTCTCAGAGCTTAACATTCCCCCCCTCCCAGAGTTGTTTGTCACGTGACGTAAACTTCCTTGATCAGTGAAACTGGAGAAAGGGAGAGTAGAATGTGTTGGCTCAGAGGCAACCGAAAACATTGGCATCAGCGTGACCTCAGTTACTCGTTTTCATCATCATCATCATCATCATCATTATTACTATTATTATTATTAAAAATCCCATATCAATAATTTATCACCTAGAGGTTCTGCCTATAATATTTAAATTTTACAATATTCTGATTTATTTTTTGCATATTGTTACTGCTTTTAACCACTCTTTAGTTTTTTATTATTGCTTTTTTATTATTACCATTATTATTATCTTTTATTTGTAACTATTAATCATTATATAACTTTATTTAGACATTTTTGTTTATCTTATTTTCTCGTGGTGAACTTGCGGTCTAGGGGTAAGGTGTCAGACTTCTGTGCTGGCGGCCGGGGTTCAATCCTCGGTCCCCGCACAGATTTATCTGATTACCAAACCCTTCCTTCNGAATGTGAGGAATGCCAGGTCTCCACCGTGGTTCGGATTCCACGTTAAACTGTAGGTCCTCCATTTCATCTCACAATCACCCTACCATTACACATTAGCGTAAGTGCGTATAACCCGAACGGGTAGTAAGACGCGGTGCTAATAATAATAATAATGTATGGTACTTGTGTACTTTCAGTGCTGGCCTGTTATAGGTCTTACGACTGGCCAGCACTATGATAAAGGAAATTGAAATTGAAATTATTAGCACCGCGTCTTACTACCTGTTCGGGTTGTACGCACTTACGCTAATGTGTAATGGTAGGGTGATTGTGAGATGAAATGGAGGACCTACAGTTTAACGTGGGATCCGCACCACGGTGGAGGCCTGGCATTCCTCACCTTCACAAGATGTATTTTCAGAGGTGAAGGAAGGGTTTGGCAATCAGATAAATCTGTGCCGGAACCGTGGAGACTACTCGTTTTCAAAATATGCAAGTAATCAGACGCGTTTTCACACGGAATAGTCTTAAGGATGTTTTGATGAATAACAGTTATTAAACTGTATTCTTAAAACTAGATTAAACTATTCACCATGTGTCTTTAGAATTAATTAAATGGCGTCTGAAACCAAAGCTCAATCGGTAACGAATCTGTTTACCGAGCTATGGGCCCCGGATTCAATTCCCGGCAGGGAGGAATATTTATCATTTGTGAAATGTGACGAATTGACAGTCAAGTTCTAGGTTTTGTGTTTGTAATAGATTTAAGTTAGTTTATACCCACTTCGGTGGCCGCATGATCTAAGGCGTTACTCTCGCAATTGACTAGACTGCCGATGACGGGGAAATCAATCGGAGCTCGATCCCAGTCTAGTGCATTGAGGATGTATGGCGTTCCTAAATGGTTTCTCACACTCTCTATCCACAAAAATTCGTGCACACTTCCTCTAAATTCAACCTTTCACAATGACTAACCCATTAGTGTAATCAGTACATAAGCGTATAACCCGAATTGGTAGTAAAAAATTGTGTTACAAACACAAAAGTTAGTTTAAAAGATGTGTGGAAAATATAGTCGGTTGATTTATTAGAAAGTGCACATTAAATATCTCAAATTTAAAAAATTGTGACAAGTCACATCACGTTAAAGAGGCCGCCTCGATAAGCGCCAAATTGCCGCGTAGACTTTCAGCTCTGACGCAATATTTAGTTATACAATGCGTTATTTCGAAATATGAATCACGTCAAAATAAAGTTGAAAGGTTCTAAGAGGGCTCTTTTTTTACTTAACAATCCTAGAGTGTTAGTTTTATTAGTAAAAAAAATATGTGAAATTGTAACATTAGCTCATTTTCAACGAATGTTTTAATCATAATTGCGGAGCTATCAGGCAGGCTAGTCTTGATGAAGGAGGGCTCTAGATTTGGCCTTTCTCTCACAAATACAGTAATTTCGCCTCTTTCTTATTGACGTGACAAAGTGTGGTTGTAGGTGAAGGGCTAAATTTAATATAAGCTTAGACAGAAGAGAGTAGTTACAGAAAACTACACAGATCGTTGTATTTTAATCCGTGTGGTCTGACAGCAATTTATACTTTTTCGCTGACGGAGGCGGCCATCTTAAAATTATAATTATGTATTTACTTATTTAATTAACATCAACTAACAAAGAACAATGGGTCAAAGACCGGGCAAGAATATGACTAAATAAAGAATAGGGATCGTATACTCAAAGAATATTTGAAGCTTCCTTTTGACCTCGCTTTACATTTAAAAAGAGGCCTTCGCATACTGATTGAGTTTTAGACTTGGGAACTATATCAACAAATGTAAACTTCTGTGTGGGGGGCGGGGAGGCATGCATGTTTGTATGTGGGGTGGGGGTTGCGTGCATGTGTGTTTGTGTGTGTATGTGAATTGGGGGAAATTCGATCATCCAAAAATAGACTTCAATATAAATTATTAGACATTTGAAAACTTAGAAGTAAGGAAACTATTCACAATAGTTTTGTTTCTTCTCATATTGGTGAAACAATTTACATGACGAAAGGAAAATCAGGGTGATCGAAAACGGGGTGCTTAGGAAGCTATTTGATCCAAAAAGGGATTAAGATATTAGGGAGTAGAATAGGTTACATAATGAAAAGTTGCATACCCTGTACTTATCACAATACATTGTTATGATAGTCAAGTCTTGTAGAATAAGGTTGGCAGGACATGCAACACGAACGGAAGAATTTAGAACCGTGTTCAAAACATTGACTGGCAAAGCCAATGGGAAGAGACCATTGAGAAGACCTAGACGCAGATGGGAGGGTTACATTAAAATGGCCCTGGTAAAGATAGGGTGTAATGAGGTGGACTGGATAGAACTGGCTTGAGATAGGGAAATGGTGTAATGAGGTGGAATGGATAGAACTAGCTCAAGATAGGGATAGGATGTAATCATGTCGACTGGATATAACCAGCTCAGGATAGGGATAGGTGGGGTACTTTTGTAAGTCCAGCTATGAACTTTCAAGTTCCTAATGCCCTAGAGTAATTAAGTAAGCAAGTAGGTAATATTGATGAGGCACGCTTTTTGTAATAAAATATAAACCCATTCATTATCCCCAAATATTTAACTTTTAATTAAAGATACTGGTGAGATTTGAATCACGGATAATTTAGCTAACCCGGTGTATTTTCTGTCCGATCCTCAACGCTGTGCGTTAGGGGAAGTTTTACCTGATTGATACTGATGCTTTCTTCAGGAAAATTGGGGTGTATTCATTTGTAATTAAATCTCCTAATCATGTTTGCCTAGACTAGATAGTTTCTCTTGATAGTACACAACGAACTGTTATGCAGTATTAAAACAAGAAACACCAACCGGAAACCTCGTACTCTTTCCCTATTTGTAAGAATCTTTCGGAGAATATAAAAAATGGATCATATAGTAGCTAGCTCTGAAAAAATTGCAAATACTTAGATTCCAGATATCAAAATGCATACTATATTTTTTAAATGAATGGTGAGTAACACGTTTTTTAATGAATAGATACATAAAATTAAACCCCAGTTCGATTTTCATAGCAAGAAAATACAAAAATGCTTGCGGTCAGCGTTAGTATTATCTTATAGTAATTGGTATTATTTATCATAAGTGACATTTGCTAATCACATGAGTGTGCATTTGAGTATGTGAAAGTAGATTTAATTTTTCTTCTATTTGTCAGAAAATTGGTCTTTAATTTTGTGAAATCCTAAAAGGTTATTTCAATGGCGTGTCAACTAAAGCTCATCTTTTCATTTATATGTGATATATCGACGCGACCCATTATTCATTTGTTCCCTATCAAATCCACACCTAGGGCCAGTCTCATAGTCAAATTTAGTACGCCTCAATTGTGGTGTTACACTAAATACAAGACGACACCTACCTAAACCAGAATGGAATGGGCCAGTTTCCTATGAGAAAACGGCCCATTCCATTCGAATGTAGATAGGTGTCGTCTTGTACTTAGTGTAGCATCGCACTTGAGGCATACTAAATTTGACTATGAAACTGGCCCTTAGTCCTACACCTTAGCTTAGTCGGTAGTGCGTCTATTTACTGTTCTAAGGGTCCCAAGTTCAATTCCCGTCATGGTTGAAATATTTATCATTAGTGTTTTGTGAGTTTCCCCTTTCACAGTGGTTAATTAACGGCTGAGGAGCTGGATGTTGTTTGTGTCTGTTATATATTTAAGTTAGTTTATAAGTCTTGTGCTGATATAATCAGTTGGTTCAAAAAAGTTCACCCTAAATACCTTAAACAAATGTTTTTAATGATATCAAGACTTGTCTTCAAAGTACCCAGTTTTAAAGTAAGCGTACTGTACAGTCCTTACTAAAACCACACTGTACGCCCTTTCACATTGGAAAATTATATCTGTCCATAAATTCGTAAACTCACAAAATAATCTCTATGTAAATGTTATTCATGGGATGTTGTTTCCATGTCCTCTAAATTGAAGAGTGCTATGATGTTTTAATTTTAAATGAAAACGTCATGTTAACATTAAGTTACTTTCTCCTGAAGCCATTTCTCTTTCTCTCTCTCTTTCTCTGAGGATATAAATTATCAAGGATATTTTTTACAAAAAGATTTGGGTAAAAATTACAAACGAGCATCACGAAACGTGGCACTATTTTCTTGGTTGCTGGGTGGTAAATGAAACATAGTAGATGTAATATAAGTTTTATAGGAAAAACAATACAAACTCTTTTGGTGGGGGAAACTTATAACATTATATTATTATTATTTTATAGGTAATGATAATATCTATCAAACGTGATGGTTTAAGATAGCATGATTTGAGGTATGAGCGCGTTAAAGTAGATCTAACGACTTTTATCACACCCGCTTTAGTAACACCATGGTCTAAATCTTCACTCTCCCTTAGATCGAACTTCCAATGACGGGTATATCTGGGTTCCAGCCCTGGTGAGGTGTACGGATTTTTTTTCTAAATTGTTTTCCCCTCTCCCGTCATGCAAATGCTGGTATAATTCCCTTAAATTCAACATTCCACATACTTAAAACTTTGGCGTAATTCGTACAAAGGCGTGTAATAGGACGTGGTGGTAAAATAAACTTTTCTTACTGACAGATAAGGAAGGTTCTTCCTATGAAATAAATAACTAGATTTGTCAAGAGACTTATAAATTCATAAGCCATATTATCATAAATAAGACCTGAAGATGATGTAACATCTATAATAACACCAAACATGTCATAGAAGACTAAGATAATATAAAATAAGGAGCAGGAAATAAAAAGAAATAAGAATTTTAACTACGTACTAAGTTAAACTTTTAATTTTAATTTTCAAACTTTACATAATTTTACTATTACATCAGTAGCTATAGCTTATTTATATTTAAGGACGTTGCCTACATGTAATGTAACGGCAGGAAAGGTTAGGATTTTCCGTGTTGGTAAATTTACCTTTTATTCAGCAAGTTTTAAAATTATAACATTGAAACAGAAACCATAAATTATTAAATAGGTCTATAAACAATCCTACAATACTATAAAGTTACTATTTTTTATTTTGAATGTTTTTAACGTATCTACACTTATATTATAAAGAGGAAAGATTTAATTTTTTATTTTTTTGTTTGTAATGGATAAGCTCAAAAACTACTAACCGTTTAAAAAAAATTCTTTCACCAATATAAAGCTACATTATCGAGTAACATAGGCTATATTTTATTTTGAAAATTCAATTTATTCCTCATAAAAATGTCGATAGTCACTCATATTTTATGGTAGAATCTATTATGATTCTTCAATATGTGTGTTTAAAATGATAATGCGGGGGGGGGGGCGTATCGGGAAGGGTCTAGTTTTTAATAAATCATTTAAAACCTAGGCTATTTGGCTTTGTTACGAAAATGGCTTGTGGGAGTCATCCTGGCAAGATGTGGATTAAAAAATTTAGTGGAAGAATTTGTCTATCTAGACTAGTAAACAAGGAAAATTTATTTTTGAAAAACAATTCCACCTTTTCAAGGAGCAGATAGTATAGTGATTGTGTAAACTCGTTAGAGGAAGAGTGAAAGTGTTATGTATAGATAAACTAGAGGCCTCACGGGGGGAATTACTCATTTTCTTCCCTCTCTTTCTAGTTAGTACATTGGTGTCTAAGTGCGATAAGGCGTAGACTGCTTAGGTGCGTCAAGTTAAGAAAATAGCTTTGAAATCTATAAGTAAGCAACATCGATAAATATCTACAGCTAAAGTGGTTTTTTTTAGAATGTTACTGTTTCAGAACACATTTTTTGATCATTTAAACATTTTTACTTTTTAAATGTTTTGCCAAGTTTTAATTTAGTTTGATGTTTGTAATGGTTTTAGTTTATTTTAACAACGTAAGGAGTTGATTAACTCGCAAATAAATGGAATACACACATGTGGGGTGATATTGTAAGAGAAACAAGTGCGCCGCGAGATAGAATCGCTTGGCTATTCGTCTTACAGTAATGTAGTGCAAGAAAGTATACGTTGAATCTGTCAAGGGGTATATATTTCAAACATTACAGTAATTTCTACCATGTTCTCGCCATTAAATGTTGGAGCAATTGAGATCTGACTAAACTATATTATCATACAAAAACTTAAATGCTTAAATTATAAAGTGTTTTATTTGAAATAAAGCAAATATTTAACTTTGATCATAAACAAATGAATTAATTTTAAATCCGTAATTATATAACATGTGCCTTTAGAGAGAGTGGTAGTTATATTTGAATGCACAAATTTTCTCGCAATGATGCTAGTATTTTCAAAATCTAGTGTGTCATTGAAATGTCTGCACTTTCCTCCTGTAGGGGGAAATTCAGAGGGAGTTTCTGAAATACCGAACGGGATTCAAAACTGAACTATGGTGGTAAAGTGAGGAGACAATATTAAAGTTATATTTTAAAACCTAATATTACTGTAGTTGAGGTAGTATATATTTTTTTAAAATTAAATCAATTTAGAAAAATAATTATAGTTAGTAGGAGTTTCTTTACATAATAGTAAAGCAGAATCAAAAGTTGGGGAAGGATGATTTTAAAATTGCAATCAATTTATAAATTTAAAGTAGTAGTTTCTTTATTACATAAAAAAACAGCGGAAGGCAAACATGATAATATACTGTTGAATTAGATATAATCTGTTGATGATATAATCTCGTGCTTAGACAAGTGACATAAGACACCGTGGTGTTATTAATTAGTATATAATTACCAGTTATTCGCAAGGAATGTGTTTTATGCAACATGGATCTATTTAGGAACTTTTCGAAGTTGGCCCAATGAAAACTCGATAAGCATAAACCGGGGGAAAGGCCCAGAAGTAGTTTTTCTAAGCCGTTATCTTAAAACAAAATGGTAGCCATAGATTTTAATTAATATAGATGTTAACCGGAAGTCCACATTATATCCATACGAAATTTAGGCACAATTGATATAAAAGTGTTAACATTAAAGAATAACAAACACTAACTCGTTTGTATATATTATTAGGATTATAATAAAAAATAAACGATTAATTACTATGGTAGTATCTCAAGTATTCAGGCCTAATAAAAAGGTTATTTTAAAATTTAAAAACATTCTATTCTATGGCCAAGATTGACATTATTTTATTAGTGTTATTTCATAGATGCAAACCATATCTATAAAATTTTGACACCCACAGATCATATGACTTGAAGTATAAATACTTGAAAATAGACCTAGTAACTATATATCTGTCAAATAAGGCCATTCCTATGAAATTCGGACTATATATAATATTATCTAAGTTGCTATAACCTTGTATTTAGAAAAGGGATTTGAAATACAACAGTAATTTCAATTAATAATAATAATATAACTATCTTGAGTATTCAGGTAAATAAACGTGTTAAGACCACACATCCGATATTCACATGAAGGAGGAAGTGACAAAACACAGCCCCATCGTCCATCACGACTTGTTTCCGACAGCTGCGTCCCCTCCAGCTTATCAGAGCGTGAGCACGTGACACAGGGGTCAGTTCTGATTGGACGAGCCCTGACAATGAGCAGCCGCGTGACCTCCTAATATCATTCGACTCTCATAACACGGAAAATGTTTTGATCCGTTTTAAATTTAAAACGTATATTTGTGATAAAACTTTACCAAAAACTATTAGCGATTATTTTGGATGGACCTTAAAAAGTTACAGTTTTATTTTGAATCAAATTTATGATGAATAAGTTTAGATCTGAGTTTTCAGTTGTAGATCCAAACAATTCGTTATTGGACCATAGACTCGTGTGAAGAATTTCATTTATTTGAGCAATACTTTTTCCTCTGAGTGTTTGTAGAATATTTCGGGAACTTTGAAGATATTCTAGCAAATTCTATATCCCTGAGGATTTCTAGGGAATACTCTATTATCACTAGGTTTTTTTAATAGCCTCTTGAGTCACTGGGGATATCTAGGGTCGTTGAATATCTCTTAGAACTTTTAATATTTCTGTGTCTCTAGAATTACCTACGGTTTTAGAGGGTATTTGAAGTCTTTGAAGATATATTAGGACCTCGAGGACCTTATGGTTATTTGGAAACGCCCATTGTTTTAGCGAGTGTCTGGAATATTTTACGATCTCTAAGGACCTCTAGATTTTCTAGGTATCTAGTAGTACCCCCACTATTTGCGTGTATCTGGAGTATTTGAAGATCTCTTAGGGCCTCTATGGTTTTATGGTTCTTTGATGGTACCTAGGATCTCTTAGAACATCTAGAGTACTCGCATTCTATTCTTGATGGTGAAATCAAAGTGCTAGCTATAATTTTGTATAGGATTGCTTAGGAACGACTCAACTTTAAGAAGAATGAAGAAAATAAATCAAATTTACTTTACTTTAAAAAAAAAGTTATGTTAATATTCTGAATACATAGTGTCCACTTCCTTCGTGGTGAAATCGAACAAAAGATTTTACTAACTATTATTGGTGGAGTCTAAGAGTAACTATGTTAAATTACATTTGATTTAAGAATTGATTTATTTTTTTTAACTTTATTTCACATTTCTTGAACAAATTTATGTGTGTCACTTACCTGACTTTGGTTTTCAGCCCCTGTACTGTGCTTTTAACTCTAGTGTATTGAATGACTAAACAAATTTCAACTTTTTTTTTGTATCAACATAACAAAACCTTTATACACCAAACATTTGAATATTTTACATTACTAAACCACTTGCATCCATTCTATTCTTAGCCTTCACATGAAGTTATAGATGATGATAATAAAAACTGCAGTAAATTCAACCAGGCCAACAAGTCTGTACTGTTCAACAGCCTTACAAATAGAAGTGTCAGTCGAGTTGTGCTTAGTTATGTTTTATTAATTTATTACTGTACGAATGCAAGGAAGCTCTGTCTGACCTCTAATGTGAACATATGTAGTGTATACTGCTCGTAAAAAGTGATCAGTCCCACTTTGTGTGAGAGAGAAAGTGAGTTTGTATGTGTAAAAGATGGTATGGGTGTGTGTGTTTGAGTAGAGAGAGTATGTGTAGTATGTATGAGTGGTTTAGTGTGTGTGTGTGTGTGTGTTTACGAATGTGTTTGTGTAAGTGCTGGTGCGTATGAGAGATAGAGTAGGTGTGTATATGAACGATAGTGTGTGTAAAATGTTTATGAGAGCATGTGTGTAATATAGGGAGTATGTGTACTTATGAGAGTTTTAGAATATGTGTAAGAATGTTTGTTTGTGTGTGTTAGTATGTGTGCCAGAAAGAATGTGTATGAGTTTATTTTACACGATAGTATATTTGATGGAACACAACTATAGGAAGCATTAGCATATTTAAACACTGTGGTGAGCCAGTGGCGGCTCGTGTATAGACACTGCGAAACTGCAGCCCTCCCCACCCCCTATTTCCACTTAATATTATCGATAACATTTAATATAATGAGTCCTTTTTTCTTTAATTATTTATTTATTTTTGTAGTACTATATATATATATATATATAT
>CABEEJ010002644.1:63719-75202 GCA_901482245.1 Timema douglasi | reverse complement strand
GGGGGGGGGGGGGGAAACACGGTATGTATAAAGTTTAATGTTAGAAGAGTATTTATCGAAAATAATAAATTTTAAAGTTAATTTTCAAAAGTTATGTAAAGGTGTCTGAAGCAAAAGTTAAACCTAAGTAAGAATTGAATGAAATAATTTTGAACCCGATACAAATAAACTTAATATTATATTTATTTTTATTTTACGTTCACTTTATCTTACCACCATATCCTGTCTCTCCATCTGATTACACATTAAATTATTATTATTATTATTATTAGCACCGCGTCTTACTACCCGTTCGGGTTATACGCACTTACGCTAATGTGTAATGGTAGGGTGATTGTGAGATGAAATGGAGGACCTACAGTTTAACGTAGGATCCGAACCACGGTGGAGGCCTGGCATTCCCCACATTCACAGGATGTCTTGTAAGAGGTGAAGGAAGGGTTTGGTAATCAGATAAATCTTTGCCGGTACCGAGGATTGAACCCCGGCCGCCAGCACAGAAGTCCGACACCTTACCCCTAGACCGCCAGGTCACCATTACACATTAAAGAAAATGTACCGTTGAATGTAACAAATAAAGAAACGGAATGGGAACACATTTCGATCCCCCATTGAATACTTTCGGAACTATACTTTTCGGGCTCTATTTAAGTAGGGTAAATGTATAGGAAGTGTACTCGCAATTGCGAGAAGTGAGATTGAAAGTTATTTAAGAACAATAAACTAAGTAGAGCCTGACTAGATTTAAACCCACACCTCCTTATCACTGAAAACCAGACTAGGAAAGATTATAAATAGACCTTGATTTTCATGCGGATGGATCTTTGAAGCACCTTTTGGAAATAAGCCATATTTTTACTTTACTATCAACAACAGTAACATTTTACTTTATTAATAACGGGTGTCCTGATGGTTTAGGGGTAAGGTGTCCCGACTTCTGTGTTGGGGGTCCGGGGCTCAATCCTCGGTACCGGCACATATTTATCTGATTGCCAAACCCTTCCTTCACCTCTGACAAGACGTGTATTAATCACAACTTGTGAATGTGGGGAATGCCAGGCCTCCACCGTGGTTCGGATCCCACGTTAAACTGTAGGTCCTCCATTTCATCTCACAATCACCCTACCATTACTCATTAGCGTAAGTGCGTGTAACCCGAACGGGTAGTAAGACGCGGTGCTAATAATAATAATAATAATAATAATACTTTATTAATAGTTTTTATTATAAACGTGTCTTATTACCTGTTCATGTTATACTTATATGTGCTAATTATTCTAATGGCTAAAGATGAAGGAGGAAATATTTTAGAGGTAATCTACCCGCATTTGCATGGAAGGAGAGTGGGAAATCATTTAGCAATAAACACCCTCAGTACACCAGACCAGGATTCAAACCATGATCTCCGCGTCATCAACAGATTAGTCTAATATGGGAGCGACTCCTTAGACCATTCACCCACTGAAGCGAGAAATAATTTGTGTTATCTTATAGGTATCGATAATATATATCAAAAGTGACAAGTGCAGGTCACATGACTTATAGCATAAATAATAGAAAAGAGATTTAGTAAATGTTCTCTATGTCTGACTTACTCATTTGTAAGAAATTTTGGGTAAATATTGTCCACGTACCCACTAGTGCGGGTCGACTATTATAAAATAAGTCTTTACAAAGTAAACATTTTTAGTGAAATTTAATATCAATTAATATTGCACGTTTGGGCTACCTCAATTGTAGCTCAGTTTGTGGAAATATTAGTCAGTATTAATGTAGCGTTGTCCAGAGGACGTCCGAATGTACTAATCGTACATCCTTTCTGTAGAAGCTCTTTCCATGTCCCGATGAGATGAGGTGATGGTGAAAGTGAGTATGAAGGTGTGTAACCAGCGGAAACACTTAAAACTAACTTAAACTTAATTAAACAAACACTGGTGACCATTGTGGTAATTACCCTTTATATATATATAAAATACCAACGCTCCCAGCCGGGAATCAAATCCGGGACCCCAAGGCTAGTAGTAACCAGATGAACTGACCACTACACAAGGGGGTTGGTTATCATTTAGTTAATTTGATATGTTGAATGTCAAAACGTTTAAAAATTCCCTCTAGATAACATTACAGTCAACTCTCGATAACTCGGACCTCGATATCTCGGACTTCCAAGAATTTGGGCAAAATTTTCCAAAAGTAAAATTTTATATAGTAGCACACTCCAGCCGCATGTTGGCAGGCTAAAAATGTTATAGAAGTAGTGTGTTGATATCGTGGGCTGGAGATCTTGCAACGCAGTGCTACTATACTACCCCTCCCATCTCACCCCCGCACATACAGTACAGTATATATATATATATATATAATTTGCAAGTACTATAGACCTATCGAAATCTCAACCTTTCCCATTCCTATACCTAACTTTGATATTTGTTTATGCGTATTATCTGATATGTATTGTTTACCTCATCACATTAAAGTGTATACTATTATACTTTAGATAAAACCCGCCTCGGTGGCGTAGTTGGCTAACGCGCTAGTCTTGTTGATCTATACTGCTGAGGACGGGGAGATCGAGGTTAGAATCTCGGTCGGGTGAACTGGGGGTGGTTTTTCCTAAATTGTTTTCCACTCTCCCTCCACGCAAGTGCGGGTTCACTTCCTCTAATTCAACCTTCCCAATTCCTAATACATTAGATTAATTAGTACTTAAAGCGTATAACCCGAATGGGTAGTAAGACGCGGTGCTAAATATTATTATATTAATATTATTACTTTAGATAAAGTATTAGTTTTCATTCCTTAGGCCCAACTTTTTTCCCTCTCTATAAAACAGGTTTTTTTTAACTTGTACAAACCTATGCCCCCTTTAGTACGAGTTATTGAGAGTTGACTCTACTTATTGAAAGATTCAATCGACTTGAAACATTCCATTTTAAGAAATATATCAGTTTGGGGCTGTCAGACTTTTCATGAAATATTATATACCATCGAGAAACCTTGTGTGGCCTACATTTCATCCAAGGGTGTAACAGCCGCATAAAAAAAAAAAATTGTGTGGTAGTAGGGTGGAGGGTAATGATAGCGATAGGGGTGGAGGTGGGGAGGGTGCCACGTGATCAGCTATGGCCAGCTACACGTGACCTCTCGTATTAATTTGTGAGTGTAGAACTCCATCTCTTCAGAAGAAGTGAGTCAGTGGTGCGAAAGAAGACATATTTTGTCAATAGGGGTTGAAATGGTTGATGGGAACGGGGTTGAGAGAGGGGAGAAGAGATGAAACCACACTTAATTAAAAAGGACAACTTCGGCTTCAAGAACGGAGCGAAGTGTTGATGGCAGAGGAAAACCACCTCACTCTTAATTTTTTTTTTGAGGTCAGTAGGTTTGACACGTGGGGGCGAAACAAAACCATCTTCAAAGTATAGCAGTAGTTCTTAGAGGGATTTAATTGTGTTTGTGTTTTAACCACGGCGTTTTACTATCTGTTCTAGTTAAACACGTATGTACTAATTACGCTAATATATTAGAGTAAAGGAAGATTTAGTTTAGAGGAAGTGTGCCCAAATTTGTTTGGAGAAAGAATGGGAAACCATTTAGGAAAAATCACACTCAGTAAACCTGACCAGGATTCGAACTTTGATCTCTCCGTCATCAGCAGTCCAGGCTAATACGAGAGTGACGCTTTAGACTAGTGTTTGTTAAAGTGTGGTCCATGGGCCAATGATGGCTCACAGGAGCCCAATAAGGCGTATTAATAATAATGAATCAAACTTAGTACAAATATTTAAAATTCAAAAGAATAAATATGGAAATATCCAGATTATGCTGTACTTCTTTCCTCGGTCAACACAAGACACTTATTATTATTAAATATTTATAAAAATAATTATTAGTTTTAGAATGTTAAAAATAACTACTACTAACAACTACTACTCACGTATTCAATGTAATGATATGATTTTTTTCAACATTTAATTAATGGATTAATTTTTGTCTTGTATTTAAAGTCCTAAAATGGAACGGCCTATAAATAAAGTTTTTCCTGCATAACTTTCAACCCCCTCCTCCCTATTCTCAGAAACCCAGTGGTCCCTTAGTGCGCATAACTTCCATTTGGTGGTCCCTCAATGCACATAACTTTCATTTGGTAGTCCCTCAATGCACACAACTTTCATTTGGTGGTCGCTCAATGCGCACAACTTCCATTTGGTGGTCCCTCAATGCGCACAACTTCCATTTTGTGATCCCTCAGTGCGCATAGCTTCCATTTGGTGGTCCCTCAATGCGCATAACTTCCATTTGGTGGTCCCTCAGTGCGCATAGCTTCCATTTGGTGGTCCCTCAATGCGCATAACTTCCATTTGGTAGTCCCTCAATGCACACAACTTTCATTTGGTGGTCCCTCAATGCGCACAACTTCCATTTGGTGGTCCCTCAATGCGCATAACTTCCATTTGGTGGTGCCTCAATGCGCATAACTTCCATTTGGTGGTCCCTCAGTGCGCATAACTTCCATTTGGTGGTCCCTCAATGCGCATAACTTCCATTTGGTGGTCCCTCAGTGCGCATAACTTCCATTTGGTGGTCCCTCAATGCGCATAACTTCCATTTGGTGGTCCCTCAGTGCGCATAACTTCCATTTGGTGGTCCCTCAATGCGCATAACTTCCATTTGGTGGTCCCTCAGTGCGCATAACTTCCATTTGGTGGTCCCTCAATGCGCATAACTTCCATTTGGTGGTCCCTCAGTGCGCATAACTTCCATTTGGTGGTCCCTCAATGCGCATAACTTCCATTTGGTGGTCCCTCAGTGCGCATAACTTCCATTTGGTGGTCCCTCAATGCGCATAACTTCCATTTGGTGGTCCCTCAGTACGCATAACTTCCATTTGGTGGTCCCTCAGTACGCATAACTTCCATTTGGTGGTCCCTCAGTGCGCATAACTTCCATTTGGTGGTCCCTCAGTGCGCATAACTTCCATTTGGTGGTCCCTCAGTGCGCATAACTTCCATTTGGTGGTCCCTCAATGCGCATAACTTCCATTTGGTGGTCCCTCAGTGCGCATAACTTCCATTTGGTGGTCCCTCAATGCGCATAACTTCCATTTGGTGGTCCCTCAGTGCGCATAACTTCCATTTGGTGGTCCCTCAATGCGCATAACTTCCATTTGGTGGTCCCTCAGTGCGCATAACTTCCATTTGGTGGTCCCTCAATGCGCATAACTTCCATTTGGTGGTCCCTCAGTACGCATAACTTCCATTTGGTGGTCCCTCAGTACGCAAAACTTCCATTTGGTGGTCCCTCAGTGCGCACAACTTCCATTTGATAGTCCTCCAATGCTCACAATTTCCATTTGGTGGTCCCTCAGTACGCATAACTTCCATTTGGTGGTCCCTCAGTACGCATAACTTCCATTTGGTGGTCCCTCAATGCGCATAACTTCCATTTGGTGGTCCCTCAGTGCGCATAACTTCCATTTGGTGGTCCCTCAATGCGCACAACTTCCATTTGGTGGTCCCTCAATGCGCAAAATTTCCATTTGGTGGTCCCTCAGTACGCATAACTTCCATTTGGTGGTCCCTCAGTACGCATAACTTCCATTTGGTGGTCCCTCAGTGCGCATAACTTCCATTTGATAGTCCTCCAATGCTCACAATTTCCATTTGGTGGTCCCTCAGTACGCATAACTTCCATTTGGTGGTCCCTCAGTACGCATAACTTCCATTTGGTGGTCCCTCAATGCGCATAACTTCCATTTGGTGGTCCCTCAGTGCGCATAACTTCCATTTGGTGGCCCTCTATA
Organism: Timema douglasi; assembly: GCA_901482245.1. Taxonomy (NCBI): domain Eukaryota; kingdom Metazoa; phylum Arthropoda; class Insecta; order Phasmatodea; family Timematidae; genus Timema; species Timema douglasi. Next base: position 69,399 of record CABEEJ010002644.1, on the reverse strand, counting down.
ACCAAAACTTAAAGAAACACTGCCTTCGACCATTCGACCACTTAAGTGGGTGAATTATTTACATTTATATTCATATATATTATATATATGGCGTCTTACTACCCGTCTGAGCTATCCACACTTTTAGGTACATCAATGAGGTGAGTATGAGGGAGATACAATAGTTTAGAGGAAATGTACCCTCGTCTGCGTGAAAGGTGGCGTTAGAAACTTCAGGGGGAAAAATCCACCCAGCTCGTAATTGAACCCTGACCTTTCCATCACCGCCAAAAACAGAACAGTTTAGATCACGTTCCCATCAATGCGATTATTCCTGGTGTCCATGGAACGTCGGTACAAAGAATCATCCATCTGTAAAGATAAGTTTCGTCCTGTTCTTAATTTTTGCCTTTTGCCGACAGAAGGTTCATCGCTATGACATATGTTGCTTATGTGTGATTTTTAATTTTTACCTTATATCGTGAATATTTCTGGTTGACGCTAACAAAGAGACTGTTCGATATCTTGGAGAGGGAATATAGAGGGTGATCTAAAACGTCTCAATTCATAGGGAAAATTGTCTATTAGTGTCCGATTTGCACTTTCATGATGGGTCCGATATTCACTTGGCTGACACAGCATCATGCAGACAATCGTGGTGTGTTTTTCAATCGCTGAACCAGTACCATAGTCGATGTACTGTACCTTCGTTGGCGGAAGTCCATAGACGGCCCTGTCTCCGTTGGTCAGTAACTTATTCAGGATAACTTCCTAGCTATAAGCAAATTATTTATACAAATGGAGGTCTCAGAAATAGATAGTTGATTGTTATGATATTTGGCAAACAGTGATGTTCCTTTTTTTTCCTCACTATATATCTGTTACATTAAGAGTTTTAATAATAAAAGAACAAGTATGACTCGGTGTATGGATGTTATTGGAGTGAAGGAAGTATGCAAGGATAGGGAAGTGTGGAGAAAGTGAGTGAGGATGGATTAAGTAAGGGGTTGTTATATTTTAGCTAATTACAGTTTCTTGCTTACCCTGTAAGGGAATGTCGTGGTTAGGTGTACATACGAATATGTATGTATGTATGTATTTATCTTTGTATTTATGTGTGTATGTATGTATTTATCTCTGTATGTATGTATGTATGTATGTATGTATTTATCTCTGTATGTATGTATTATGTATTTATCTCCGTATGTATGTATTTATCTCTGTATATATGTATGTATGTAAGTATATATGTATTTATCTCTGTATGTATGTATGTAAGTATGTATGTATGTATTTATCTCTGTATGTATTATGTATTTATCTCCGTATGCATGTATTTATCTCTGTATATATGTATGTATGTAAGTATGTATGTATGTTTGTATTTATCTCTGTATATATGTATGTATGTAAGTATGTATTTATCTCTGTATGTATGTATGTTTGTTTGTATTTATCTATGTATATATTTATGTTTGTATGTATCTATCTCTGTATGTATGTATGTATTTATCTCTGTATGTATGTATCTATGTTTGTATTTATCTATGTATATATTTATGTATGTTTGTATTTATCTATGTATATATTTATTTATGTATGTATCTATCTCTGTATGTATGTAAGTACGTATTTATCTATGTACGTATGTATTTAGGCCTATATATGTATGTATATATGCATGTATCCAATTTTAACTAAAGGGGAGAGAGAATGGAAGTCTGTGCGGCGCACCGTACCACTTTATTTTTTGTCCCTTGAGGGTAGGCTTACATCAAAACGCAGCACACGGCCCGGGAATATAGATACCCTCCCATCTAGAAGATGATGGAATCTCTCTCTATACACTGTGAGGGAACAGACCTAGAACCAGCCCTTTCCACCAATCTTAATTCACAACGTCAGCTGAAGAAGAACAGGGGGGAGGGGGGAGCGTCTTGGTAGAGCGACTAAAGTCGTCGAGTTGCTGGTCGTGGCACGTTTTGGACGATATTACAAACCGATGTTGAGAACTTTTAATTAAGAGAAACGCTGGGTCCATAGCAGAAATTGGAGAGAAAGAGAGAGAGAGAGAGAGAGAGAGTGGGGAACAGATTGAAAGAAGAAAGAAGGGGAAAGGCCGATTTCTAATTAGACAGGGACAGTGAAGGAGGGTCCCACCACCGATGAACGTCTTTCTTTTGTTTTGGAACGAGAAGGTTGATATACATATATTTTTTTCTCTCCTTTAAGTTACTACATATTTGGGCTATACGCCTATATACTAATTACGCTAGTGTGTTAGGTATGATACTCAGCACCACGTCTTACTACCCATTCGGATTATACGCTTAATATGAAGGAAGTGAACCCGCACTTGCGTGGAGGAAGATAGTCGAAAACCATTTAGGAAGGAAAAATCACCCCCAGTTCACGCGAGCGAGATTCGAACCTTGATTTACCCGTCCTCGTCAGTCTATCTCAACGTTAAGCCAGCGCGTTAGCTAACTACCCCACCGAGGTGGGGGTTAAGTATGAGGAAGGTTGAAATTATAGGAAGTGTACTTGTATCTACTTAGAAGTAAAGTGGAAAACAATTTAATAAAAAAAAACCTCAGTACACTCGACCGGGATTCAAACCCTCATATCCCCATTATTAATTGTACAGTCTAGTATATTGTGAGAGTGACGCCTTAGACCATTCGGCCACCGAAGTGGGTTCCTTACCATTAATTTAAAAAGCCACACATGAAATAATTAAGTTAACAAACTTATGTGTATTTGATTTAAGGGTAGCTAAGCCTAGGTATATGAAATATTGTCAATCAGATGTTTTTTGATTAAATATTGAACAAAACGTTTATCAGTGCACGAGTTTGGTGTTTACTGGAATGAACATAACTATTTTATATGATCATATACGTATGTAGATATAGTTTGAAAATGGAAATTTTCTGCTCAGAAAAGTTCAAAATCCACATATTTTGTTTGACCATTAAGTCCTAAACGTCCGATAAACAAAAGTAAACTGGTATAGAACCCTATAATGGATATTTGTAGATCGAAATATTTAATTTAATAGGGAGAGTAACAACACAAACTGTATTTTCACGGTGACCTGGCGGTCTAGGGGTAAGGTGTCAGACTTCTATGCTGGCAGCCGGGGTTCAATCCTCGGTCCCGGCAAAGATTTATCTGATTATCAAACCCTTCCTTCACCTCTGACAAGACATCTTGTGAATGTGGGGAATGCCAGGCCTCCACCGTGGTTCAGATTCCACGTTAAGCTGTAGGTCTTCCATTTCATCTCACAATCACCCTACCATTACACATTAGTAAGTGCGTATAACCCGAACGGGTAGTAAGACGCGGTGCTAATAATAATAATAATAATAATAATAATGTATTTTCATTTTTATTTTACCCCTCCCCTATTTGTTCCCCTACTGTCGGGAAGTTCGTCAAATAACGTTATAAACTCACTTGGTTTTCTGGCTTTCATAAATTTCTGCTCGACTTTTCTAACGCCTTAAAAGCAAAATTTGATATTTAATGGGAGAACATTCACTAGAACCATCCCCTCCAAACTCAGGTTTATTAGCACCGTGTCTTACTACCCATACGGGCTATACACTTATGTTCTAATCACGCTAATTGTTTTAGGGATTAGGAAGTTTATATTTATAGGAAGTGTACTCGCATTTGCGTGGAGGAAAAGTAAAACACAATTTTGTAAAAAAAACTTTCAATACACCCAACAAAGATTCGAACCTCGATCCTCCCGTCATCAACGGTCTAGTCCAGGGATCCCCAAACTACGGCCCACGGGTGACATCCAGCCCACCACAAGATTATATCCGGCCCGTTCCAAGATGTTATCAAAACAAAAATTAACTGTTTCTTTTCGTTATTTATTAACCACACAGTTTATTTGAAAAGTCAAGTTTCTGTTCGCACACGTTCTTACCCCCAAGACACCAAGCCAGAGTGCTGTCGGAATTGCAAACCCTCATTTTCAGTCGCAGGCGCCATTCCTTATACCGACAACAGAACGGCTCGACTGTGACGATTTTTAGGTGGCTCCAAGTCTCCCGGCAGAGGGCTATCAAACTATTATTATTAGTGCCGCGTCTTACTACCCGTTCGGGCTATACGCACTTACGCTAATGTGTTATGGTAGGGTGATTGTGAGATGAAATGGAAGACCTACAGTTTAACGTGGAATCCGAACCACGGTGGAGGTCTGGCACTCCACACATTCACAAGATGTCTTGTCAGAGGTGAAGGAAGGGTTTGGTAGTCAGATAAATCTGAAAGATGTTACCTAATTTGTTTAAATAAAATTTTATTGGCTAATAATTACTATAAATATAATTTATTATACATAAATTGATTCATATCTCACAGAGAATAATCAACATGAATCACTTTTATCAAATACTGAATGGCTTTGAAATGTGGATTTTTTTTATACAAGTGACTGGCCATATTATGACTTGAATCTAAATTTGCATGTTGAAACAAATTATATTTATGATCTATTTGCGCATGTCAAGACATTCAGGGAAAAAATAATGTTACTTGAAGAACAGGTGAACGTTACTTTGTCCCGTAAAAACGTGTAAAATATATTATGTGGCCTACTTAGCAAAAAGTTTGGAGACCCCTGGTCTAGTCGACAGCAAGAATAGCGCCTTAAGACATTCAGCCATATAAGCGTGTCCAAATTCTGTCGCCCAAACAATATTCCTGGAGTTGGCCCTGGTGTGTTGTATGTGACCGTGTTACGTGTGATTTTTATATTTCTAATTAGCTCTGATGAAACTTTTATGTGAAGATCGAATGAAAGACGTCTTTTAAAGAGGAGTTTCTTATAATCAGAAAAATATTTTAACCATACAATGTATATTACAGAGTTTCCCTGGGAGTTATATTAATTGAACGCTTTAGTGTACTTGAGTTGTCTGATAATATTCGTTAAACTGTCGTCTAATTAACGAGAAAACAAATTGCTAATATTTATAGACTACCAATTAAACTATTACAGAAGCTTACCTCGTACGTATATTATAATTGTAGAGCTTACCGGTATATTTATTATTATTTAAAGTTCTTAACGTGCACCTTATGAACTGACTGATTATAATAACACATGACTTATAAACTAATTAATTCTATAAACAGACACAAAATGCATCTCCCCGGCCTTTAATTCAGCAGCGTGAAAAGTATTAACCCCAATTTCATATAAAATAATTTGTAAGCCTTGCTGGGAATCGAGCTTGGACAATTAGTTCAGTATACAAACACGCTACCAACTGATATTTTTTGTCTGAATTAAAGAGTAAAGTGTCGTGGAGGGGTGACTTGGCGGTCTAGGGGTAAGGTGTCGGGGGTCCAGGGTTCAATCCTCAATCATGACACAGATTTATCTTATTGCCAAACCCTTCCTTCACCTTTGACAAGACGTGTATTAATCACAACTTGTGAATGTGAGGAATGCCAGGCCTCCACCGTGGTTCGGATTCCACGTTAAGCTGTAGGTCCTCCATTTCATCTCACAATCACCCTACCATTACACATTAGCGCAAGTGCGTACAACCCGAAAGGGTAGTAAAACGCGGTGCTAATAATAATAACAATAATAATGTCGTGGAGTGTTGCAATGATAAGTATACAAAGCTTGTTGAAACAGTATTGAAATATTCTTCCACGCGTAGCC
>CABEEJ010002644.1:9206-39559 GCA_901482245.1 Timema douglasi | reverse complement strand
GGGGGGATATTTGGGACAAAAATATCTTCACTCCCAATCGGTGGTTTGAATTCCAGCCTACCCATCAATGGATAACTAGACTGGAGGTGACCTGGCGGTCTAGGGGTAAGGTGTCAGACTTCTGTGCTGGCGGCCGGGGTTCAATCCTCGATCCCGGCACAGATTTATCTGATTACCAAACCCTTCCTTCACCTCTGACAAGACATCTTGTGAATGTGGGGAATGCCAGGCCTCCACCGTGGTTCGGATTCCACGTTAAACTGTAGGTCCTCCATTTCATCTCACAATCACCCTACCATTACACAATAGCGTAAGTGCGTATAACCCGAACGGGTAGTAAGACGCGGTGCTAATAATAATAATAATAATAACTAGACTGGACTAGTTTGACGTTTAGTCAGCGTTCCCACCCACGCGGGTGTGGATAGCTCTAAGCAGCAGAAGTTTGTTGTATTTGTCCACGCGGAAGGCTACATGAATATTTGCTGTCCCTGTTGCAGCCCTATCCTAGGTATCGCGGAGTACCACTACGAGCTGTACTACGACGGCAGCGTGGTGGCGGTGTGCCTGACTCAGGCCGACACCTTCTGGCGCGCCCTGTTCTTCATCTTCAGCAACTCGTTCTTCTTCTTCGTGCCGCTACTCATCCTGGTAGTCCTCTACACCATCATCGCCAGACACTTGATGACCCACCCGGGGATCATCGCCAACAACAACAACAGTGGTAGTCACGTGCTCCGCTATCGCAAGCAGGTGGTCATGATGTTAGGGACCGTCGTCGTCTCGTTCTTCATCTGTCTGCTGCCGTTCCGCGCCCTCATCTTCTGGATAATAATCGCGCCTTCAGAGACTCTTTATTCCTTAGGCGCTGAGGCTTACTATAACCTCTTGTTCTTCTGCCGTATCATGTTTTACCTCAATTCGGCCGTCAATCCGATACTGTACAACCTCATGTCGTCAAAGTTTAGAGACGGTTTCATGAGGTTGTGTGGTCTACGGAGGCGGACGAGTGACCTCACTCATCTGGGCAGGAGAGGGACGTTCAACACGACCTCAACGACGACAACGACTTGTTCAGGTAACCACCGGTCTTCCCCCGAATCCTTCTGGCGCAGAAGTGTGAAGAGCCAGCGAAACTCGGTCAAGCTGTTTGACGCGGCCAAACTGCCGGCACCTGTTGGCGAGGTAGAGAAGCTTATGAGAAACGGTTCGGTGGCTCGGGCGGCAAAGTGTAACAACAATAAAAATAGTTTGATCCGCCCGGGTTTGCCGGAAAAGTGCAGCTGTTCGATAACGGAAAATGGCGGGAGTGGTGTTTGCAGTCTACAGAGCCATGATGAAAGCTATGTGTAGCTGGCCTTGTATAATGTTACAAATTTAAAAGTAGTATTTATTATAACAAGTTCTAAAATACTCGTATTACCATAACTCTAAATAATACTCAACGAAAAATGATCATATTTGAATACAAATATATGTAACTATTTTATCAAAGTATATCGATTTTTTTGTACGAATGAACACAATTACTTATGAAAGCATAAATCATAGAATATTTTATTGAAATTACTGTATTAATACCAGTCCAAGCGTTATTTTAAGCATTAAAAATAACAAAATATGAGATTAATTTTTTATTACATTTACCCTATTGGTAAAACTATTCCTAAAAACGAAGCTTTGGAAGAAAGCAAAACTAACATACATTTGTATTCAAAATATTACTGTGAAATATGACAAACATGTGTAGTATATAAATTAATATACTTTGGAATTAGATTAAATAACATAAGTGTTGTGCACAAAAACGCCCGAAAGACATACTCGTATTACTACCTAAAAATATTGACAAATAATTATGAATACTGACCCGTCCGTAGGAAAAGAATTCAGTTGAAGGAAATAACTTCATTTTCGAGTCTAATTTTTTTAAATATAATAAATATATTTTGTCACTTATTAAAGACAAACAAAATACACGTGTGATTTGCTTATTAATTTTGCAACACAAATAAAACAGTGCACAAAGAAATGTAGCAATATATATATTTTTAGAAACTTTTCCAATAATTTAACGGTTGGAAAGTCATCGTCAGTGAAGTCAGCCAAAATAGATTTTTTATACATAAATGTTATGTTGATTGGATTTCTTCCTACCTCTACTTGATGATTTTGCAGACTTTCAATCACACTTTTTGCTGTATTTATGATGAATAGTACACAATAATCAATTTACTTTTGTTTACAGGCAACTAACGTAAATACTAGTTATGAAAAAAAAAATTAATCTTGGTTTTTACAGGCGTTAAGCACAATAAATAATCATCATCTGAGGCCTCACAAATGCGTATAAAACTCATTTTTTCTAAGTGGTGCCCACCATAAAGTTGACTTAATATATCATTATCATTTTTATATAACAATACAAATGTTTGGGATACCGAGGGGGTAATAAGGTGAGAAAGGGGTGAAATGTGTGTATTTATTATACTCCTACAGTTAATTATTAAATATTTAACTCCTTTTCTTAGCACCACCAGATCGTGTCATTCCAAGAAAAGGGCTTTGTTCTCCAATACCATTTGGATGTCTCGAAAAAGATCGGTTATTTTGAATTTTGACAGAGATAGTGCTGCAATAAGAGGTTATAAAGAATGAATCTTGCAGGTAAATATTAAAATAATTATTATTTTGTTTAGCTTGTGGTATTTAAATTAATAGTGAAATGTTAAAAAAAAAATACTTAGCTTGTTAAAATTTTGATATGAATATGTGGACTTTCTTTATGGTGTATATCTATTTCTGGTGGGAGTGGGGGGCAGACACCCCTCCTTGCCTGATCACCCCCTTCTACACCCGTGCTCACTTATATAATAGTGAAATTCTCCGTCATTCGTACCTACTTCATTTGTTACGCCATAATGTGGAAATATTTTAAATTAATTGAAACATAATGTTGTATATCAATTTGTTTAATTACTATAGTAAAACTGTTCAGTAAATTAAGTATAATCTATCATAAGCTTGGATATAATTTAAAAGTACATTTTAAAAACAAATAAGAAATATTTTGTTACATTTTTATTTTAGTGTTAATTGATTTGTATGTTATTGTTTTTTATTTCTTTAACACTGCGTCTTTCTTTCTATCTGTTCAGGCTTTACGCGTTATGTTAATTATTTTAATATACCATTTTAATGGTTGGAGGTTGATATAAAATTTAATTATTATGAAGATTTAGCCTTCAAAGATAAACAAAATAAATATTTGTTTGCTATATTTTGGTAGTATATGCGAGGCTTTAACAGGTATCCAAATCTAGTCATTTAATTTGATTTTGAAGAATACGTTTGTACCATAAGACTAAATCAGTGCAATTTGCTAATGCAGCGCTAGTCGTGATGTGTTTTGGCACTAATGTATCACATTTATTACCGTAACAAAGTAGCATGTAGCTATACCCTTTGTTTTATTCTAACACTTGCTCACAGGTCCATTTTGGCAGCTGGAGTAATATAATTTTGTTATTAAATTATTATTTTTTGTTTAATAAACACAAAATATTGTATGTATAATCCTTTCGACAATGAAAAACCACATTCAATATTGTCATTTTAATCATGGTAATCGTGTTTATTTTACTTTGGTATTACATTTATATTAATATATATTTGAAAAAACATGTTGGAGAAAATATTATTACAATTTTTCTTATATGATTAATAATTTTTTTTATATATATATAATAATTTCTACAAAGAAAAACATTTATCATTCAAAATTGTAATTTTTATAACGGTTATAGTGTTTATTTTACTTTGATATTACATTTATATTAGTATATAATTGAAAAAACATCCTATTTTATAATTAATATTTTTCATAAGTTTCTGTTTTATAGCTTTGGCTCTCCAAACCAAATAATGTAGCCTATTTGTTACCATTACAATAATACATGGCATAGTGTATTTTCATAAAATGATATAGTTTGCTGTAAAATATGTCTGTGTAATTGTCCAGTTACCCATAAATAGTGAGTTAGTGACTAAATGTATGTATCCTAAAGTTATTAAAGTTAATTTTGTTGTGTTCAATCAAAGATAAAATGTGTTTCTGAGTCGCTACAAGTACAATGTTTAGACATTCTAGGTTGTAGATTAAAACTGTACTCACGTGACATTCCATGACAATTTGTGTGTATTATTGAGAAAATGTACTGTACCTTTGTAAAATATCAAATCGTTTCAAAAATGTATAAAACAAACAGATGTAAAAGTTTTTTATTTCATAGTAAAGCTAATAAAATAATATGAACCTGATTTCCTTATAGTGTTTACCTCTTATATATGATCCTTCTTCTATTCTATTGAATAAAATAAGCATGCAATTAATAGGGGTCTATGTAATTATAAGATAAAGCCCGATGAAGCCAAACATTTTACTATTCCAATAATTATGATAGATCTTAGTTTTTGTTCCAAGTCATTTCGGTTAAAATAAAGATTATTTTATCCGCTAAATAATGTTAAAAAAAATTATAAATAAATGAAATTCTGGATGAGAGAAGCACTCTAAAGATTCTCGCCCAGGAAAATAACATCGAAGAAGAGCATTTACCTGGTTGTCACCAGCACTGAAGCACGAAGAATCTTCTTCTCACTAGCTATGAGTGTTATTAGTTAGTGAAACTTAACAAAATTATGAAAGGCACTTTCAATAGTATCTTTAGTTTTTTAGTTTAAATAAGGACCAACGGGCTTCTTCATTTTGAATTTTTATTAGAAAGAGGAATTGTATAAAATGGTCACTTTCAAAAAGTAAATTACAATGGCAATATAACCAATTCATAAGTTTCAAGACTCAAGTATTATTAACCGTTCTAATCATTTTACCACAATCAATTTGAAAGTTGTTCGATTCATGGAACAATGACAGTCAATTCCACTTTGGATCAGTTTTGAGTTTCTAGGCAACCAGAGAACCAAACCTTATAAAAATGAATAATTAGAATGAAAAGTGAATAAGATAATTAAAGAACTGTAACCACACAGATAATATTTAATTATTATTTTTTGAACAGATTGCACTATGTAGTATAGTACAAACATTGAAGAAGCAATACTCGTTTGTCGGTAACTAAACATTGAATTACAAAACATTCCCAGTGTGTCAGAACTCAGATAAGTTCACAATTAGCTCATCGCTGAGTAAGCACGTGTACGGATGTACTAATTTATTCCTTCTTGGAGGATTTTCTTCTCATTTATTGGTCTGACATATAGGACAATTAAGGGGTAGGAAGAACCAGTGGCGTGTGGTGACTCTACTCAAATAGGACTAGGTTTGAAGACACCTTTCATTGTGGGGAAGACGAATACTCTCCATATAATGCACAATATGTAGCTTAGAAAATACGCTTTTATAGCTCATAGGTTACAAAATTTAGCTCCCTTCAACCGATTCACAATATTTAGACATGGAATAAACAAACAAATACATAAATAAAGATATAAATTAAACAAAAACATGAATAAAAATAAACAACTAAATAAGTAAACAAGTAAATAAAAAAATAATAGTGGAATCTTGCCCATATGTGTATGTTAGTGCGATCCTTCTGTCAACTTTCTGAATGAATTTGTCGATAGCTGCGTCATAAAATGATTTTTGATTTTGCAGTTAATCTAGCAAGCCTTTTTCAACTGACACCAGTGAATGTGTGGAGAGCCTATTCTCACACTGAGTGTTACGCACAGTCGTCTGAATACGTTTCAAACAACAGTGGATGTGCTCACTGTTATATTCCATATCAAACAACATTATTTGTATATTTCTTAGAACGCTTCTTCTGCTAAGTCTGCTTCCTCCAGGAACTTAATAATTTCAGTCCAGTCTTGTCTGAAAAGTTTGATAGCCTGTAAACTAATTCACCCCGAACACTGCCAAAATTATAATGACTACCATAACTTGACTGAAGTGACAAAAATAAACTGTCAGAAAATCGAGATTAGAAGCGCTGGATATTTTTTTAATCTAGCAGCTCAATAAATTTCAGCTCATTAAGATCTTGAAATATCAGCTCCATTTTCCCAACCACGGTGTCAATAATTTTATTATAAAGATGCACATATCTATTTTCTGGAATTCGATTAGTCATTTTCTCTACGTCTATTCTTAGGAGCTTCAACATTGTCATCATCTTCTAATTTTCTATACGTCTCTTCAAAGTCGTTTCTAGCATCTTTGAGGTGATAAATCGTATATTTTACTTTATCGATGAAGTATTTCACATCGCAAGTTTTGGTTTGAAGAATTTTTAATAATGTGTTGGTGTGTGAAAAAATGTTTGCTGAAAACCTTCAGTAGAAAGGCGAAATTTATATATTGACGCAAACCCTTTAGCAGTCACGAAAGCATCGGTTTCCCAACTATCTGGATTTTCAGCAATATTCTAAAAAAAATGTATGAGTTCTGTTTTATTTTTATTTATCCTGTTCACAATTCTGGAATTGCAATTCCACCTTGTACTGGCAACTGTTGGAAACCGGCTCTTTACCTAAGATTGATTAAGAGTGTTGATTTGTTTAGATTAATGTGAGAATAAATTTGGGATGCCTCTCAATTTCTTAAAAATATCTTGCATTCTGTTATATGATTCACAAATTGGGAAATAATTAGAATGAATTTGTGAACAAATTAGTGTATGAAGAGTAAACCTGGGTACCTCTTTTTCACAAGCGTTTGTATACTATTTAAATGTTCATAAAATTCAGCAGCTCCATAATACGCTTGTGTGACGAGTTTTTGCTCACAATTAAAGCGAGAGAGGGTTTGAAAAACGGGCAATGTGGAATTTTTGACATCGTTAGACAAGTTTTAAGAATATATTAGATATATCAATTTATGTGTTAGTTAATGAAATAATGTGTTAATAGAAGGTATAAATAGCATGACTAAGTTCAGAACTAGTGAGTTGTTTCTTTAAATAAGTTGAGGTTGGCTAATATATATTTTTATTTTGAAAGAAAGCCCACTCTGAAAGGATTTTTTCCCCCCATATCTCTACCCTATAGTGGAATTTTGTTAAGATATTTCTAAATAGACTTACTACTTCTATCCTGGAAGGCCGATTATTCTTCCAAAATACTACTACACCAGAGAATAATTTTGTTACGAAATATGGACTTGCTGTCAAAATCAGGGCATATTTCCTACAAGCTTATAACCAAAACGATCGTTAGAATATAAGACTATTATACCAATTTTGTCATCCAAACAAAATATAACCAAGCTTTTGCTACCTTATTTCATTATAGCTATCGAGATTTCAGTATATGTTTAAATTATCTTATTCTGAAACCAATATACCTACAAGCTAATAGCCTACTATAAATATATTGTAGTCTTAGCAGAATGTAAACAACTTGGGAAATAGCTAGATGTTTTAATATAACAAAGATTTTACTTTTATTTGTACACTAATACTTGTGAAACTGAATTGTATTTCTTTTAATCAGTAATGTATATGTTTTTTCACCAAATTTTGATATAGGTCTTCACTTTTTTAAACAATAACAGTTTTATGCATCAGAGACTTGTTTTTGCATAGTAACATTGAAAGAAACAGTTAGATCTTTCATCTCATAAGCAAACAGTCAACAAACTTGCGGGGCCCACTTTGGTTCTTTGCAAGGTGTGTATTTATGCCCATCCAGTATAGCATAAACATTACTGACAGACCCTATCTTAGGTTCCAACAAATGGCCGAACGCCTTTGGATGGAGGTCAGAAAGTTATTGATCTTTTGAAAAGAGATAAGGACGATCAAAAACAGGTAATAATACTTGTAAATATTATTTTAAATAAACTTTTTAAATAGTGTGCTGAAATTATGTCACAATAATTTTTAAACCATTTATTTACTTATGACTTTCGTCAGCCGTTTAAAAACATATTGTATTAAAAATATTAGTAAATAGTAGTCTACATTAGCATACGTTTTATATACACGGAAAAATATGGATATCATATGGCCAATTTAGTATTAGCTTAAAATCCAAATGATTCTCTTTTATTAAACTTCTTGTGTATTATTCTATTACACAAATATTTTATAAAAATGTGTAAAATGGAAAATATCTCAAATATACTTTAAAGTACCTTTGGTGAACTAACTTTATTTGGATCATCTACTTTTTAAATAAGATGTATGTAGTAGACATTTTGAAAGGCCAATTTAGTTAGTTTAAAGATATTTTTGTTCATTCATATTTAGTATAATTATTGACACTTTATGTTTAAAATTGTATCTTTAAGACTTTATTGAAAATCTTTAGTCATTATTGGTTTAGTGACGATTTGAGTTCATGTCTTACGAACCATAATTTGAAAAATGTCCTGCTTAGTTTATAATATCCTATGTATACTTTACCTTACTCTTGAATTATTTATCATATGATATCCAAAGAAGAATTTGGAAATAAAATATATTTCAAGACAATATTTTTAAATACATTTTATTAATTACACAAGCAATTTATAATTTTAAGTTAAATTGTTTGTTTAATTTTTCTTTAAGTTATAATTTTCATCTACACTAATGAAAAGGACAGAGGTGACGATCAAACAAAAATGTATTTATAGCTATACGAACTTTGATAAAAGTTATTTAGTGCTAGCACAGTTATTGGTGGTATGGTTTATAATTTATTTAGTTGGCAACAGCCATTAACCAATTGTCTTGTTTTTGTAAAATGAGTTTAGCGTCTATTTTTTTCTACATTAAAAATATAAATATCTAGTTTTCATTTGTGTTTCAAAATATCTGTTGTATTAGGAAAAGTGAAATAAAGTTTAAGAATTAGAAGAAGTATGCTTATAAAATTATCTTAAATAATTGTAATAATTCATCGCTTATTGTGTTTAAAATACATTAGTTTAAAATCAGAACCTACGTTTTATGAAATTGTTTGTATAGGATTACGTCCATACTTTATTATTAATTTCTACTTGGTCAAGAGTCTAATGAGTTCTCCACCACGCAAAAAAAGAAATATGAGCAAAGATGCTAATATAATAGGACTATCCAAATGTGTAGGTAAGTAAAATATATATTTTCTGATTTTAAAATACATCTTTTTTTTTCACACTATAGTCTCTTAAAGCTGTTCTTGGTAGGAATGAACATCGATAGTAAAATATTGATGTCAAGGAGAGGTCCAAACCAAACCATTGATATTTTTTTTAAACATTGAAGCCATAAAACTAAGAATAAGAATTTGTTTAATGATTAATGAGGTAATCACATTTCTAAATTAATATAAAAATAATTATTTGAGGAAAGAAAGATAAAATTACAGTTCAACTAAAATATGATACAATTATTAAAATACCGCTACAGTTAACATAGTCTAAGGTGTCACTCTTGCAATAGACTGGACTGCTGATGACAGGGAGATTGGGGGGTTTGAATCTCACTAGCTATTTAAGGCGTCACTCTTGCAATAGACTGGACTGCTGATGACAGGGAGATTGGGGGGTTTGAATCTCACTAGCTATTTAAGGCGTTAATTTGTGAATTAATGTACTGGTAGTATGAAAATTATAAATGGTATCGAATAGAGTTGTATTAAACATTAAATAAGTTTGAAAATCTACATAAAATACCCCTAATTAATTCATAACATGAATGACATTTAAAACAAGCCTTTGTAACAAATAAGACATTACATTTAAGATTATCAGGATCATTAATCAATGGTAAAATAACTAATTACAGATAGAATTTTTATAGTTAGTCTATATATTATTCACTTGACATTTTGACAAACTTAAACTAATAATGTAGGTCTATGCTTGCATAGTAGTTGTATTGAAATGGAAATTAAGGTAAACTGGTTTTTGAAAAGGTTTTGCAAAGTGAAAGTTGAAACTAGTTAATAATTTTTAATAGTAAAAAAAAGTAAGAGTAAATTACAGTAGCTTACAATATTGATGATTTTTTGTAGAAATCCCTTTCTTATTACAATGATGCTGTGTGAGCAACCACCATTTGATGTCTAGTTTCACTGTAGGCCTAGGCTGTATCCGAATAGTCAAGTACACTTGACTTGATGCAAACTTGATGCATTCTTGATAATTTTACACTTCTCACAGTTTTTATAGTGAAGACTGCATCAAACTATTCGAACGGCAACACACTTGGGCCCGCAATGCTGCTTCCTGCCGAATAACTTAGAACTTATGTAAAAGCCATCTATTAGCTCTAATGAAAACAAAATATTTGTGTAAGTCGGTGCTCAATCAGACGAAACGATAATACTAAAACAATGGCCAGTTAAACACCGTAAGAAAACCGCATGGCTCTTAGCTTTCGTATCCATGGTTACCAAGACCTCGAGAAGATTGCATCGGTCTAGTCCGCAACTATTCAGACAGATTCTACACTTGGTCACGTGATTGCCAATGCAGCTATCAACGCCACGAGCCAACGCGACGCCGCATAAGTAGACTATTCAGATACAGCCCTAGTTCTACATCATCCTCAGGTCTTTAGTAAAGAAACACAGACACAATATGGTCAGATCACAATGCAATTGATAAAATACCAATGGTGTATTAATTATTAAACATCGCCTAGCTTAGTTATATTTGAAAAATATAGATTATGATTAAAATTAAGAATTAAGAAATTATCAACAAAGAGGCCAGTGTTTGGGGAGGAATGTGGTGTTCCTCACTACATGGTCATGAATGAATGATTTGAAGAAAGGTGTGGAAAGGTGTGGCAGATTAACTGCTAGAAACTTCTAACCATAGTTAATGTGGATAGAAGAGATAAGCATAATCAAAAGATAACTAAAACTGTTGTGTTAACTTATTATACAGATAGATATAAATTAGTATGAGAAAAAAAACTAAGTTGAGGTTAAAAGAACAATGGGGCCAAAAAAGAAGTATTGATGTTAATCTTCATGACACTGGCCTGAATATAAGTCATTCACAAACTAAGTTTACCTCGATGACAGCTTCGAAATGTTACTAGAAGTAATCCCTAATATATCACTACGCCAACAGCTGACATCTATCACTTTGGATGACTGTAATGAAAACAGATCGTAATATATGAATGTGATAGTTAACCACAGTAATTTAGGCCAATATTATTTATATATTTATTTGAGGTCGGAACAAAGTTTATCTATAGTTTTATTCCCCTTAAAAAATATATTAACACCACTTTCACAAAAAATTCTAACGAACATATCTTCAAAATGGCGACTGACGAATTTAAACCATATGATTGAACATAACGGTAAACAAGTTTTTTTACAATGATGCAGACACGCAGTTGATGAAAATATTTTATTCAGTTAAATATTTCAAAATACGATAAAATAATCATAAAATCATGTATTGTATGTAAATAAAATGACAACAATTTTCTCTTTTCCAAGTAAATACGATGCCTGTATTAAACGGTATTGATGTGTGCACTATATTACACAAAATCAATAAAGTTCCAAAACGAAAAATAAGTACTTTTAATTATGTTTAAAATATAGTTTCGAGTTGAATAAAAAGAAATTATTTAAAAAAATGAAATAGTATGAGAAAACTTAAGTTTACATTATTTTAAATGTAATAAATAACAGGTAATTAAAGATCTTTACATTTTATAACAAAACAGTGATCTTTTACAAGTGTTGGCAACCCAAAACCTAAACATATGATTTTCGAACTGTCATCCAGGTAAAAACATACCGTGAACGGAATATAGGTCTTAACTACGTTCAGGCCAACCATAACGATAATCTTCAGTCATTTTTTCTACAACTATCCTGCCAGTGTTAGATTGATTTTTGTATAAAATAAAGAAGTGACTAGAAAGTATTTAAAAATTTTTTTTAATAAAGATTCTAAAAATTAGGAAGGTAGGGAGGCATGGGAATTTGATTGTCTTCTAAAGAGTGGCATCAGCTGGAAAAGGTTGCAAACCACTCTGTTCTACTAGGTCCTACATAAATGCAGGTAAATCTTTCTCTCTAAGTTATATTATATGCAGCTCTATCACATTAGTGTTATGTGAATAAACTGAACAAGTAGTGAGATGTTGTGAAGTTAAAATAATAAAACCAAGCTTATCTAAAATTTAGACAAATCAAATTAACTAGCATAACTTTTGTTTTTAATTCATCCATTTTTTTGATCAAGTAAAATATTGTTCATTGGTGTACAGTAGTAGAGATGGGAAAAACAGTGATTTTACGATATCAGTGAATACAGTGACTGTGATTTTAAAATATCGGTGATTTATATCAGTGATTTTTCACTGTTAGTATTTAGCTGCTGTCCGAGTAGGCGCGTACAATCGAGTATCGAATATCGAGTAGGAGTATGGAGTATTTCTGAGTACTGGGTATTTACTATTTACTCGAATAATCCCATGACATTCGGTTGTCGGTTGGAACTTGAAAGGAGAACTAATTACTTGGAAGTTTGGTGGCTTGCAATGGAATTCGATACTTAAAGAAAAGACTTAACATAAGCTCTTTCTGTCGGCACTGACATTGACATTATTGACATACAGCTACCTAATCTCTGGGTTTCGTGTTGCCTGACTAATGTACAGTCAATACAAAAGTATGCGTTTTAAGAAGTTTAATACAATTGAAAAATAGAGAAATAAAATATGTTATTTAGTATTTTATAGTGAAATGTTATGTAATTTGGGCAAAATTAGTGGTCCAACAAACATTATGTTAAACTTGAATACCAATATTAACTTATTTTACGTACTATGAGAAACTCTTGTAATTGTGTAATTTATTTAGTGATCTATTTCACTACAATTAAAATTTATGTGAGATTAAAAATGAACATAACATAATGGTGATTTGTTTAGAAAACGTTTGGAAAGCAGGTCATATATTATATTATTGTAGTGTTATTTTATTTTAAATACCGTACATATAATAGTAGATGAGCTATACATCTATTAGAAGCAAATAAACCTATAAGATGCTAGAAAATATTTAATCAATTATTATATAAACACACTTTAGATTAGACTATAGGATGATGAGGATCATCAACGCATTGTAAATAATATATTAAGGTTTATTTCTATTTTTTCTATTTTGTTACTTATTTTAATTCATTATTTACGATTTTGGGGATAGGATCACCGAAAAAAGAAATGATTTTTTTTCGTAGCCTACTTTTAAAAAAAATCCGAAATGTGAGTTGCTTAGTAAGCTAAGCTAGCTTTTGAATTTTGCTCTTAACAACAAATGTTTTGTATTGAAAATGCATGTGAAGGAAACATTTAAACTATTAAAGTCATTTTTACGTAGCAATGTTATACTGTTTTTGATAAATGAGCTCTAAGAGATCAAGTGTTTTAAATATAAATAACACGTAAAACATGCTAGTCAATAAGGTCGATTCTCAATTAGTTGGTAGAAAATAAAAAATAAAAGAATAACAAAGGCCGTGAAGCGAGTATTTATTCGAGTGTCTAGAAAAAGAAGCAATACTAGCTCCGTAGCTCGAGTATTTCGAGTATTGTGAGTATTGTGAGTATTTCGAGTATGCGAGTATTGCGAGTATGCGAGTATCTCCGATCACTGATATCTCAATCACCGATACTTTTGGGATCGAGTAACTGGGAGTATCAGTGATCAAATGGTATCGGTGAAAAAATCACAGTCAGTGATATATCGCTCATCTCTATACAGTAGGGCCTACGGTATATGTTTATAATGAAACACCTAATATCTTCTTCATTAACAAAGTGTGTTAAATATCAGGTGGTAAGTTCTAACTCAACATTAAAATGACCCTTTTCAGTGGTTGAGTGATCTCAGCCACTTGTTGGGACTAACCTGCTGATGACGAGCAGATGAGGGTTTGAATCCCGGTCGGGTCTACCAAGGGAGGTATTTCCTGAGTGGTTTCTCACACTTCGTTCACGCAAATGCGTGTGGTTTACCTTTAAAATTGTTTCTTCCTCCTCCCTACCTTATTAGAGTAATTATCATATTTGTGTTGATAAAAAAAACAAAAAAATAACATAAAAGTGTATATTTTATTAATGCAAAGGACACATGTGACGCAGAACCTTGACCAAGGTCAATACTGAGGTCACAATGGCCCACTTGGCTCAGTGGGTAGCCCGCCTCTTCCCTCCTCCCTCCCCCTTTCCAAACATGCCCACTGCCAACCTTGTGTGACCTAATTTGTCAGTGGCCAACTGTGTCTGTTCCTACACTCTCTACCATGTACAGTCATGAGAATACAAACCCACACTACAAATAACTGTGATGATTATTTAGTTTAAAATTTGAGCATTTTCCTAAGTCTGTGCCTGTAGTGTTGGTCGTTGTTTCAAAACTATAGTGACGTTAAGCTAGCAAGTTAGTTTGTGCTGTCATAACCTTGATGTCTGCTGCTCGGAGACTTGTGAGTTCATCTTGTCTTGAGGTTGTACATGAGCTGGCAAGTGGACTCGGTATTGACCGTGAGGCGTCAGGTGTGATGAGTTGTGTGAATTTTAATTTTTTAAACCATGCCATTGACAAATATAATTTGGAGTTGTATTATGTGAAGTAATTTCTTTATCATTATTATTATTATTATTAGCACCGCGTCTTATTACCCGTTCGGGTTATACGCACTTACGCTAATGTGTAATGGTAGGATGATTGTGAGATNACCGCGTCTTACTACCCGTTCGGGTTATACGCACTTACGCTAATGTGTAATGGTAGGGTGATTGTGAGATGAAATGGAGGACCTACAGTTTAACGTGGAATCCGAACCACGGTGGAGGCCTGGCATTCCCCACATTCACAAGATGTCTTGTCAGAGGTGAAGGAAGGGTTTGGTAATCAGATAAATCTGTGCCGGTACCGAGGATTGAACCCCGGCCGCCAGCATAGAAGTCTGACACCTTACCCCTAGACCACCAGGTCACCGACATTTTCTTTATCAAACACATATGTGGTAATCTTTTACCATCTAAACCAGGCCTGGGCAATTTTTTCTTTTGGCTTAAAGGGATACATTGAAAATTTAAATATAATAACATGCCGCCAATTAAAAAATGATTTTTTGATAGCTGCAATTTATTATACTATATATGCCTAAATACCTAACATAAAAAATAGACAATATAAAAAAATAAGTTATTCTCCAGTAAAACCGAACTTAGTGAGATGACTGCAATTATTTCATGTTTCTTTGTTTCTTGCTAGATGGAAATGTTCATTGATAGTGCCTGATTGTAAATAGTTTTTATTGAACTACCGGTAATAGAAAATGTTTGTTCAGATATGTAGGTTGATCTATAAATAACGTAAAATATTAATATCTCTTTACGATGCTGCAATTCTCCTGGATTTGGATTGCAATGCAACTCTTATCATCTCGAGTGAGTTCACTAGTTGATTTGTATTGAATATAAAATATTGTATACTCCTTAATGATAAGAATCCCAATTGGCTGTGTTGTACTTATTTCATGTTATCTTAATATATGTTTTATCATCATCATAAACTGTTTCTATCCTATGGTCAGGCCACTTTAGTAAAATGCAATCCTAATATATTTCCTTTGTTTTCCCTGAAAGGTACTGATATCAATCCTACTTATAGTAGCCCCATGACTTCTTTGGTGCTGACTGACAGCTCACAGCTGACTTCTGACTGTCAACATTTAGGTATATACATAAATTTTGACTGTCAGAAGTGACAGCTGCTAAACACATGTTTTTGCAGATCATATGGTTCGGGGTAGGGATACATAATTTGGTCTGGTAACTTTTCAAAGCTGTCAGTCAGCACCAAAGAAGCCATGGGGCTACTGTAGATGACCTCGGTGTTATACACCCAAACCATAGCAGGCAATATGGACACTAGTTGATGCAGATTTTCTTTTATTGGATTGATATAATACATATTTTGTTACATCAATATTATACATAGACTGCTTTAGTGCTCACATGGTCTAAGGCGGCACTCTCGCAATAGACTAGATTGCTGATGGAGAGGTTGGGGTTTAAAACCCAGTCAGGAGTACTGAAGTGGTTTTTTTCCTAACTGTTTTTCTACTCTCCCTCCATCCAGATGTGTGTACACTTCCTCTAAATCTAACCTCACACATTCCCTAACACAGAAACATAACTTGTACAAATATGTAAAGTCCGAACAGGTAGTAAAACATGTTGTTTTTAACACCGCGTCTTACTACTCGTTCGAGCTATGCACTTATCTACTAATTACACTAATGGTTTTAGGGATTAGGAAGGTTATATTCAGAGAAAGTGTACCCGCATTTGCATTTAGGTAGAGTAGAAACCCAGTTTGGAAAAAAGAACTCATCAGTACACCCGACCGAGATTTGAACCTCGTTCCCCCTGTCATCAGCAGTCTAGTCTACTGCGAGAAAAGCATGCTAGACCACATGGCCATCAAAGAGGGTTACATAATGTTAATTAATACTAACAGTTGTGACTTTTTTTTGCAGAGGATTTGACTAAGAGTGTCTCTCATCTTGGTAAAGTGCAGCAAAACCTACTCCAATATAATGCTTCAATTTCCTCATACATCAAAGAACTTAAGGATGCTAGAAATGTCACTCTAGCTTTATCTGATGAAAAGACTTCAACCAACTAGAATCACTGAATAATATGTTTATGTTGTCACTACTAGATGAAAATTGACACATTTTGTAAGTTATGTTTTAGTAAGGTATTATATTTGCTTATTTATCTACACATAGATCCTGAAATGTTTTGGGTTCATAAAAATGATTATTGATGAGCGCATCCGTAGGCCTATCAGGCATTTTGCGGAAATTTTCTTTTCTTAATGCTCTAACTGTAATGAAATGATGATCATTTTCAAAACTAACTTTTATTAAAGTAATAATTGTGCTTTTCATAATCTTATTGGTTATATTGCTAGTATGATTGGTGAAGAGGTTGACCTTCTTGACTCGGGAAAGTTGAGGTTTTTAACTTGTTTACAAATCCTTATTTTGGTGTTTCATACTAACAATGTTTAAATTTACCGACAGTACAAACAATTTAGGGGTGGGAGGGGCCTACCGCTGAAACATATAGTAGTGTATCACAAATGTCATAACAAACATCGAACAAAAAAAATTAACTTTTGACGACCAATTAATTTATCTAAATATAAAATCCCAATGCTGTATCGTTGAACTCAAGCTATTATATTCTCCTGATTGAAACTAAATACAGTAGCCCCATGGCTTCTTTGGTGCTGACTGATAGCTCACAGCTGACTTCTGGCAGTCAACATTTAGGTATACACCTAGACTTTGACTCTCAGAAGCGACAGCTGATAAACACTTGTTTTTGCAGATCATAATTGTTCAGCGTAGGGATACATAATTTGGTCTGGTAACTTTTAAAAACTGTCAGTCAGCACCAAAGAAGCCATGGGACTACTGTACTATGAATCTGACTACTCAAATAATATTAAGTTTTTAAGTTAATAACTTATTTTTAAATAAACCAAATTAATAAAATTGGTACTTTATATACAGTAGCCCCATGACTTCTTTGGTGCTGACTGACGGCTTTGAAAAGTAACCAGACAAAGTTATGTATCCCTACACTGAACCATATGATCTACAAAAACGTGTGTTAAGCAGCTTTCACTTCTGACAGTCAAAATTTAGGCATATACCTAAATTTTGACTATTATAAGTCAGCTAAGAGCTGTCAGTCAGCACCAAAGAAGCCATGGGGCTACTGTACTTAACTGTAGGCTAATAATTTTGACTGGCCTTATATTATCATTGACGAGTATCGGTGGTCTCTCAGCCTAACTAAACTATCACTCTTGTGTTAGATCTGATTGCCAGTGACAAGGAGATTGATTACTAAAGGAGCAGTAGTTAGAAGAAAATGGTGTTCACATTTTGGCTATAAGTTAAATAACAATATTTGGTTGAAGTACCCTCTTTCTAAAATACTCATACTATAAAATTAATAATTTATTATTCCTTAAGGCTATGATTGTGTAGTAATCCAGATGTTTAGATTCATTTGGTAGATAATACATTCATATCTTTGTGAACTGGGTGGAAGTTGTGTAGGTCATTAGAGCAGGGTTCCACAATTTTCTATAGTGCCATTTTCATAGGAAGGGCCCTTTTAGAAAATCGCAAACACAGCGTATTTCTTTGCATTCATCATTAAATACGGAGTGTAAGGAGCGGGAGAAAGGGCTAGTGTTTTTTTTTTCAGTTTTTAAAGCAAAACTTTTTTGTACAAAATAAATAGAATATTGCTTCAGTACAAAAATAGAGTTTAATTTTCTTCACAGGGTGATATCAACTGTAATTGTTGAATATCTGTCATGAGCATAGCGATAGATAGATAGATGACAAACTTTTTAAATGAAGAGGAAAAGTTGTCATTAGATTCCAGGACACTCTTGACAGATATTCAACAACTGTTTATTTCACCATGGGAAGAAAAGTGATTTATATTGACCAAAAAAAGTTTGTATATTAAAACTGCGAAAACCCTGCCTTTTCTCGCGTCCCTTACATCCGCACCTTGATAGGATTTTACTATATCATTAGTATTTTATAGATATTGATAATATCTATCAAACATAATAGCTTGGTTAACATGACTCTATGTATGAATGCGTGAAAGTAGATCTAATAACTTTTATACCTATCGGATAAGGTTCTTCGTATGAAAATTAAACTACCCTGTCCTTTACTCTGTATGGTAGTAGGCTTACCTCACCTTATTTCACTTTTGAAGGGCCATGGTTGTATCCATTACGCTTTCAAGGAATCTCTAAAGTTGTTAACAGATTGTAATTCACATGTTCCTTGTTTACTCAATCATGACATAAGTATGTGGTTTATTAGAGAAATTGAACATATTTGATTTTTTCACACTTTTAATAACTGTTTGCTTTCACAAGAAAATTAACTTTTCTTACAATATTTCACTTATGGTAAAGATCACATCAAGTTTTGAATTTGACTTTATTATTATGTTACTAGAAATGTTTATTTCTAGTGTAAGTTTAATCTTTATATCATAACTGATCATCATCTACTACTGTTTGCAGCCTGTGGCCGGCTCAGTTTAGTAAAATACCTGCATCTTTCACTATTCTTATCCTCTCACTTGCACACTTTCTGTTATCTGCTCCTCCAGTCTCTTTTTCTGCCATCTGCTCCTCCCATTTATTTTTCTGTTATCTGCATTTCCCGTCTTTTTCTTCGGCTCCCTTGCGATATTTTTCCTACATACTCCATCATTTTTTTGGACATCTCCTTTTCCATCCTCATTGCATGCCCATACCGTCTCACTCTTACTTCTTCTAACTATCACATGAACTCCCTGTACCCCAACTCTTTCCCTGATAACTTAATTTCTGATCCTGTTTCTCCTCACGACAGCTAACATGCTTAGTAAAAAGTTGTTTCCAATAAATTTAATAAACCAGTATGCTAGTTATTATATAAAAATTGAATGGGTTCAGTGAAAAAAACTTGAGGTGTAACCTACAGTAGTTGAACAATTACGTCTTATAATAAAAAAGCTTTAAAAACTTACTTCCTTCATAATTAATTCCCCCATCCATTCTTTTTACTATAGTAAAAGATCAATAACTACAGTATTAATGCTAAGTTTTTAGCATTTAAAATCATTTATCTTGCTTTCTGAATTTTTCTAAAAACCTATATAAAAACATAATTAATAATTTAGCCTAATTGTGTGCTCTTTGAACTAGACTCTTGTACTTAGTTGTCAAATGAGTTACATTAAAATCCATTTCTTTGATAGCACTATAATACCAGTAGGCCTATGGTGGATATCAGCAATATATACCAGTTAATTTAAAAAGAAACACAACCGTCAGAATCCAGGCCGTAAATTTAAGGTAACAACCTCTTAATATGGAAGTAAATTTTCAGAGTCTTGCTAGGATTCATACTTGGTACCTATGGATCAAAAGATGAACTTAGTACTGACAATTAAATTGTAAGGCTAAAAGTACAAATGATTATCATTTCATTGCTTTAGTTTTTGTTTATAAAAATAATAGTTTATATTTCAATGCAATGTTTTGAATTTAATCTTTACAAAAATAAATAGTTTCATTTTGTAATACTTTAGTTGGAACCTTCAGTAACTATAATCTACAGGTAGGTTATTTGTGTGTGTGATTTTCAGGATCTTAGATGGACATTCCCATGACAATGACTCAGACAGAGGAGCGACACTTCCTAGAAAACATTGCTAGAGCGTATTGCTTGTTGTTAGACGAGCACAGAGACTTGCTGCCTCAGTATTTGGATCAAGACGCGGTGTTGGATTGGTTTGGCCGCCCCATCGCAGGCAAGGACAACATCGAGGGCTACTTCCGCTACAACATCCACAACACGGTCCACTCGTTCACTTCGATCCAACCTTCTGGGCCGACACAATCGAGGAAAAGGGTGGTACACAACGACTCCACACCTCTCTCTAGCACCTCTTGGATGTCGCCACTTGAGATCAGGTCAGAGGACTTAGTTTCCACCCTTGATTTCAACTCTCTCTCATTCAACGAGGGCAACACTCTAGAGCCTGTGTTCACCACCCCGACCATGACTGCAAAACTTGAGAACGGTCAAGGAGACGGCCCAGCCATCCTCAAACCAAGCCCGGCTTTGCATGCGAGCAGGTTTTTTGAAGCCAGGGGGACTATCAAGTTCAGTTTCAAACCAGAGTTAAAGCGTGCGACATTGAAAAATGCTAAAGCTCTCACAGGTACCAAGGATTGGGAACGCACTTGTAAGGTGCATATTTCTTACTGCATAACGGACCAAGACACCAGCACGACAGATTACAGTTGCCCAGAGTTGGGCGCTTTCAAGATCTGTCAGATGATCTATCAGGACAACAATAAAGTGAGGAGGAATCTTGCCCAGGCATTTGAACAAGCTGCTCTTGACCATTCGTTTTGAAACGTTTGGTTTCTGCCACGTAGGGTAGCCTTTTTATTTTAGTATAATGTAACACAAGCTGTCCTTAACTCAGGCGATGAAATAGGCCTATGCTGCGAGCATGGTGATTGCATTTATTGAATTGAACTCTGGTTTGTTTAAGTTTTAAAAAGTGGCAGACCAAGCTGTATGCTTGCTTATGATGCACAGGTTTAGTTTTTACTTTTGGAAATGTTACCCAAGTATTACCATTATGTTTTAATTATACAAATTTACCTTGATGCTATAATTTTCTTGTTGTAATCTAGATATCAAAAAGCTCAAGGCTAGTTACTAAACTAAGATGCATTTAAATTATCATTTTAATGGTTGTAATTTTCAGCTCCAGATGTTTTATACAATTTCGAATAGCCTAATAACTGAGCATAGCAGAGAGATTTTTTTTAAATCTTATCATACAGAATATGATTATTTTTCTATATGACTTAAAAATATTCTATAGATCTGTTTTTACTTGCAATATAATTATGTTATGTATGTGTTGATGCCTTATACTTACTTTGTTTAAAATAGGCTGAAATTCTTGATTTGTAGAAGTGCTTAGCATATTTTTGTGTTGTGTTTAATTTCTTTCACTATTACATTATTTATGTTTTGTTTACATAACTCTTTAATGTTTTGTTTGTCTCCTTAAACCCGTTGAAAATAAAGTGTGTCACCTCAATGGAAGGTGGAGGGAAGGACTAGATAGGTGCGAGTATTTAAAAATTTCAATTGTTTGAATACATTTTAAGATATTATTTTTTTAATGAACAGCCTTTTATTTTTATATTTCTTTCGTATGTTTAAAAAACTTATCTTTTTTAAAAAAATACAGTTAAAAATTCAAATTTGTACTTCAAAACTTTTTCCTACAAGAATTGTCAGTCTGAAAAATTATTTTTTTGTGTTTGTGGCTTATGCACAGCTCTATTAAATAAATTCAACTTGAAATACTTGTATTAAAAATTCTTCTATATCACTCGGATTCGACTAAAACCAAGTTTGAATCTGTATATATATGTTAAAAATGTGTACTCGCATATATCTAGCTAGAAAAGACACAAATTGAGGGGAATGTGCATTCCCACCAAAAATATGAATAAACTAAATCATATTTTGATTTCCATGACATGTTTTGATGAAAAACTGCTATCTCTTATTAATTGTTAGTTGAACTACACATATCAATAATTAATTATAACTACTTAAAATGTCAATGTTCAATTTAGTACAACTTTTCATTGTTTTAATAGTACAAGCTACAATATTGCTTATTGTTGAGATAATACGAGGGCAGTTCGGAAAGTAACCTTCATTTGGCTGTAAATAAAAAACTTGCATAGAAAAAATATTTTATTTTATACATCTTAAAACTATAGCTGTTTACTATTTTTCAACATAGTCGGCATTTAAATTTAAGCATTTGTCATAGAGTTTCATTAATTTACAAATTCCCTCTTCATAAAATTCAACCGCCTGGGCACGTAGCCAATCTTCCACGGCATTTTGAATTTCGTCGTCATCGAAGTGCTATGACACAAGCCACTTCTTCATGGGAGTGAAGAGATGAAAATCATTTGGAACTAAGTCGGGGCTACAAGGGGGATGGTCAAAAACGTCTCATTTGATTTGTTTTAAATGCTCTTGAGTTTTTCGAGCACTGTGAGGACGAGCGTTGTTATGCAAAAACACAACACCGAGTGTTAGCATACCACAACATTTGTTTTGAATGGCTCGCTTAAGTTGCTTCAAAGTTTTACAGTAGACATCTGAAGGGATCGCCGTACCCCGTTCCAACTCCCTCGGCATCCCAAAAAACCATAGCCATAACCTTCCCCGATGACAAAGTTTGGCGGGCTTTCTTCGGCTTGAATGGAGAATTGGTGTGGCCCCAAGCCACCGACTGTTGTTTCGTTTCGGCGATTACGTACGCCACCCAAGTTTCGTCACGTCATAATTCCCTTCAAAAAAACTTCTCCTTCCATGCCGTAGCGTGAAAGGAAGTCTAAGGCAGAGCCCATTCATTTGATTTTGTGGACCTCTGTAAGCAATGTTGGTACCCACCGAGCACAGTACTTTCGGTAACCTAATTTATCGGTGACAACCTCTTATAAAACCGTAGGATAAATTTGCGAGAATTGTCCAGAAAGTTCAGAGATGGCGAATCTTTGATTTTCACGATCTTTTTTGTCAATTTTCTTGACAAGATCATTACTCACATCGAAAGGCCTACCACTCCTCTCTTCATCATGAATGTTTGTTCTATCACTTTTAAAAAATCGTACACAATTGACGATGAATGTCTGCTGCTAAAACTTAGCATTTCACAAGATTTTTTTATTGCAGCGCTCATGTTGAGGTTATACCAAGCGAATGCGGGAAAGAACAAGGTTCATACTGTCACAGCTGGACGCTTACTGAATCATAGAACATGCAGATGTGTCAATGGTGGTGATCCGCGCACAACTACTAGCGCCATACGAGAACGGTGGTTACTTTCTAAACCACCCTCGTGGTATTTTATTGTTTTGTGTTGTCTGTTTTATTTGATTCCAAACAATCCATACGATTGGGATTTTTCATATGACACACTGTTTCTTATAAATTAATATATCATTTTATATATACATGTCTGTATATGTGTGTTGATTTGGTATACTATTAAAATTATGTTGAGTATTATCCTTTGCACTGTATTCAGTCATCTATTAAGTTTTAAATACTCTGATTAGAATTATATTTTTGTTTACTTGTGCTCGCTAATAATTAATCAAAGTGTCAGTTTTCTTAACAAAGTATTCATTTATTTTGTGACTTAACCATTTAACACCACAAACTTTGTGACCTATTTGCCCAAACTCAAAACACATAAAAGTTGGTTGGTAGCCAGAATACACGCATATGAGCTTAAGTCTCCAAAACAATCCCAAATACTTAAATAAAATGCATCATTCACACATTTTTGCAAAATAACTAAACATTTGTGTGCCTACCTACTGATGGAAATATTAGGAACAATAATTATATTAATAAACCCAAGAAGCTTAGATTTTTTTTTACTTAGTGTTTTAAGGTGATTTTGTTCCTATTTTAGTAGTAAACATGTTGAAATGAGTCATTCTGATTTTCCACTCTTTTTTTTTTAAAGATAATATTAAAATCCATTTTTATTTATCATGACTTAATATTGTTATCCTCTATGTATTTCATAAATATAATGTTTTTAGTAATATGTGATGTTTCATAGACTAATTTGTTGTTGACATATCGTAGAATTTTAAAAGTGGTATGAAGTTTTTTGTTCTAATAATACTTTGGAGTACCTGATAGAGAAATAATACTGAGAATTGTTGTAATATTTGAACTAAAAAATTTATATTTTTTTATAAAAAAATAACATTAAGCCTCTGGGTTTTTAGACACACAAACTAGGATGCAAAATATTAAAATGTTTCTTTGATCTAATCTACTTATGTCCTTTAGTTAAATGTAAATAATTTCTTTCTAAACTACTTAAAAATATGACTTAAACATTATTATTGAAACTTAACCAAAAAAAATTGTATTATTGTTGTGTAAGATTAAAAGTTACCTTTGTATCAAACAAATCATTCTTATCTCTAAAATATTATAAATAACTTTAATATAGTCTGCATACAATCCAAAGGAATGAATGCAAAAATGCAACCCAATTTTATATTTTAAACAGATGAAAACTGGGCAACTGGGAGCATTTCTTGGTTGGCTATCAACCTGTATCGTTTATAATCAAAAATTCGAGCAGAGATAGCACTCTGTGATAACTGAACATAATTATTTATCGGTGAGAAAAATACTTTGCTATTCGACTGAAAACATAATTAGTTCACAATATACTTTTGTCAGCTCGTCACAATATACTTTTGTCAGCTCGTCCATTAAGCGACTAAAAATATCTTTTAGTATAAAAAAAAAAGTTTGGATACAAACTCAATAGATCTCAAACCAGGGCCTAAATTAATGATTTTAATTATAAAATAGGGCTGCAAAAGCCTCGGTTTCAAATTATTATTTACTACCGTATTTGTGTTTTACTCGACTCTTCCAATCTTAATATCCTAGTTATAAGTTGGTTGTAATTAAGTTGAAATTTTAAGTTGAAATTGTTTTTTTAACTAGGGAGCTAACTACTTAAAGTATTTTATGTATTCACTGTAAAGTTGTGGTTTAAGTTTTTTGTATTGAATCTCAGGAAAATAAAAGTTTATTCATCAGAAAATATTTGAGATATTATTTAAATGTAAGCTTTATGTTGCACTACAACTACATTACCACCCGCCTCGGTGGCGTAGTTGGCTAACGCGTTAGTCGTGTTGAGCTACTCGACTGCTGAGGACGGGGAGATCGAGGTTCGAATCTCGGTCGGGTGAACTGGGGGTGGTTTTTCCTAAATGGTTTTCCACTCTCTCTCTCCACGCAAATGCGGGTTCACTTCCTCTAATTCAACCTTCCCAATTCCTAATCCATTAGAGTAATTAGTACTTAAAGCGTATAACCCGAACGGGTAGTAAGACGCGGTGCTAAATATTTTTATTATTATTATTATTATTAACTACATTACCAGTTCTTATACTCTGAGAGCTGTTCCTTTTTGTACTCATCATTGTTTTTGTACTTTTCTGCCTATACCTTATTGAACACTTGTTGGTAACTTTTTTTTTATATGAAACAATGACACCAAAGATCAACTAGAACATGCTTAGTGTCTTCTGATTTTGAAAACAGGACCCAGTCGTCCTTATCCTTGAATAAGTGAATAGTTACCACTGCAATATTCCTGTTATAGTTATTTTAATGATCTGCAGCACTTTTAGTGAGCCCCCAGGTGTATATAATATAAAACAAGTGTTTTACCTTGGTTGGGAACAAGCCGGAACTTGCGGCCCTATTGTATCGCCACAGAGTCTCGAAAACAAATAAGTAACTATAGGCTATTCAATAAATAACAATACAGAACACAAGAAAATATATCTAGTTGGCTAACGCGCTAGTAGTGTTGAGCCCGACTGCTGAGGACGGGGAGATCGAGGTTCGAATCTCGGTCGGGTGAACTGGGGGTGGTTTTTCCTAAATGGTTTTCCACTCTCCCTCCACGCAAATGCGGGTTCACTTCCTTTAATTCAACCTTCCCAATTCCTAATCCATTAGTGTAATTAGTACTTAAGCGTATAACCGGAACGAGTAGTAAGACGCTGTGCTAAATAATAATAAGAAGAAAATATATTATATTCTATTTAGCTTACACATGTGATTTACATTTCATCAACACAGTTTATCAATATTTACACTAATTCACTAATGCGTGAGTTACTGACCTATTTGTCTGAGCCAACCCATAATGCGCTCACTTAATTTGATACACAACACCAATGCGAGCACCTGTTAATTCGAAACTACAAACATGAGTCCCCGTCTGAAGGCCCGATCCACCGACCCTCTATGCCTCTGATGTCAAGTAGAGCCACCCCTTGGTGAGTGTCATGAACTTCAACTGTCTCGTCATGGCATACACGGCACACAGGGTTTATTGATATGTTTCTGGATCTACTTTAAATATTAGTCAATGCTAGGAAAAATCTGTATATAGTGGTAGAGTTTTCTCTGTGATGTCTTAAATATTTTGGCTGCAACACCGATAAAATTCTTTTTTCGCTGTTCAATAATTTGACTTATAAACAACATTGTTGGCAACATAACATATTTTTTAGCCCTTATTACATAAGCATCTTGTTCTGACATGTTGATACTTCACGTGATCAATTAAGTGTGTCATACAGTGAAATCTCTCTTAACGAACACCTATCTATAGTGGATTATTCTTTATATTTTAAAATTTCCTTGCCAAACAACATCCTAGTAACATACTTTCTAAATAAAGAATACGTACACAGCTAGAAAAACATATTCATGCCTAAACGTCTCTGCAGAGCAGGCAAAAATTGAAAATACTAGTCCATATATTGTATAATACTGAAGGAATGTCAAGAAGGTCATTGTCTCGCGCCAAATGTGAGCATTCCGGCCTTCCCCCTCAGGGGAAAGTTTTTTAAAATAGCATTTATAGTAGCAACTGTGTTACTACAAGGTCAAACTTCCTTTAGTCTGTGCTCGGGTACGCATATGGGCCTCTGTTCAAATTAATTTTTTGCGTATTCTGTGAATAATGCCATCTGTACAGTTGTACAGTAAGACCCATACAATATGCATTTATTTGTCATAATTACCTGGCACAAAATACAATAATTAGATTGTTGTAGTTAATCTCCACAGAATTTAGGTGCATGTAGATAAAATTGGATTCAAGCCCAAAAGTGTGAAATAGGAAGACGTAAGGGAACCCAATTTGTGTGAACATGCCCAGAGCGAACACAAGTTATAACTGCTAAGTTGTGTACAGAGTTAAGGTAGGATTCCCTCAGTGCGTCAGCGACCAGCGACCGGACTGGTTTCCTTAGTTTGTTATGTGGCCAGTTTCTTCGAGGTGACTGCAACTGGTGACCAAAGTACGCGTCGAGCTTCTGAAATATCCTTAATTTATTATTATAATAAAGTGTTAAGCCATTAAATTAAACAATAATTTAATAATCCCATAGGATTTACATCACACCCAACAAGAAAAAAATTCGGACTCAATAAACACGTTGCTGTGTACATTTGACTGTGGATTGTTCCGGAATTAAACTTCCTTAATACTATACATAGTGGGATCATCGTCGCAAGAACCTTTTATAAGACATTCAATTAATACAGAGTAACCAAAACATTGAAAAAATGTCCCTATATCTTAAATTTATCAGAAATAAAAATCTATTTAAGGTTGGAAAATATAAATTGAGTTGGGAATAAATAATAATAGAACTTGGTACGTGTTTTAACTGATATATTAAATTATTTCTCTGGAGATTCGAAAATGCCTTCCTTTTAAGCAAAGTGTCATACTACTTCTTTGAAAAGGGAGGGGGGGGGGGGCAGGTTGGAAGAGGATGCAAGAAAAAGCCAGTGTTTTTTCAGTTTCTATGGCAATATATATTTTTGATTAAGATAAATAAAGTATTGCTTCAATACAAACAGAGTTTAATTTTCTTCCCATGGTGATATCAACAGTTGTTGAATATCTATCATGAGCATAGAGCATTAGATGACACACTTTTTAAATAAAGAGAAAAAGTTGACATTAAATTCCAGGACTTCCTTGACAGATATTCAAGAAATGTTGATATCACCGTGTGAAGGAAATTAAACTTATATATATATGTCTACTGGAGAAATTTTTTTTTTTGCCATAAAAATTGCAAAAGCGCTGGGTTTTTCTCACATACCTTTCCATCTCACCTTAAGGTCAATATTTTTGCAAAATTTATAACAAATAACTATTTTGGACTAAATAAATAAAGTATTGTTTCAATAGCTAACCTCAACTGTTCATGAATATCGATTACGGGCATTTTCTCAAATGCCAATGTGCTCATGACAAATATTCAAGAACTGTTTAGATTAAGATGTGTGGGAAAATAAACAAATTATCTACTGAAGCTAGATTTTATTTATTTTCTGTCAAGGGTATTTTTGTTATAAAAAAACTGTAAAAATAAATGGAAACATTTCAATCCACTCCACCTTAAGTGCATGAAAACATGGCTTATGTTGTTTATACACATAGCCTACCTCACAACCAGGCAATAAAACTTAACAAACTTGGAACGAGTTCAACTCTTTTTTTTCCGCATCATTAACCACATTAAAAGGAAATCACCTACTGGTTGACAACACTTTTATTATAATGAGACGTATGAAAACCATTCATCACTGCTTAGACACTTTTTTAAACTTATCAGAATTAATAAATGTTCAGTCTCCACTTTAAATACCTATATACATTTTGTTTTTAGATCCCGGCAATGGCTAAAAGGGGGGTTTATAGAGTTAATTTAAAGGTTCATTATGTGACCGGTCTTCTCTCTGTAGTGGCAGCACTGGTAATGGCTTGTAACTTATGGTCGGTACCTCTCCTCTGCGTCTGCGCACTTCTGAGACGCTGATGTGACGCCTTCGCTGGGGGATCTCTGCGCACCTACAAGCAAGGACATTGTATTTATTTATTTTATTTGGAAATAAATCTTCCAAATAATGAATTGCTGCGCCCCTAAATCAAATTCTGCTCTCGAATTTCGGGGAACATTTGAATCTAGCTTTATGCATGAATTTAAACCAGGGGTGGACTGACGAGTTCCAAGTGGTCATGGACTATAAATATGACAGGATTTTACGACGTTGCCTACTTGAAGGTTTCGGAGTTATTTTATGAAGCGGGTTTCATCTTACTTAGCTGGACGCACTTAAGTAGTCTAAGTACTATCGCACTTAGACACCAATGTACAAAATAGAGAGGGAGGAAAATGAGTATACCCTGATTTTGGTTGGAAGAACAGTAGAGAAAATCAAAACATATTTCTTTGCGGCCAAAATTGATAAAATTTTAGTAGATTATTTCTGTGGTTTCATAGGTATTGATATTGTCTATCAAAAGTGACAACTGCAGATGACATGACTTTATGTATGAATATATTAAAATAGTTTTGGTAACTTTAGTAACTAACTTCTACTGTTCTTCCTACCAAAATCACACTATAGTCTAACCTGCAAGGCTGCTTGTTTATCTACTTATAACACTTCCCCTCTTCCTCTGACGAGTTTACACAGTAACTATAATGTTTGCTCCTTGAACTACCTAAGCTGGCTTTAAAGTATATGTGGCTGTCCAAATCAAACCGCCCCGTCGGGATATCTCCCCACGTCCCAGTACTCCCCCCCCCCCTCGATGTAAACCCCCTCTAAGTTGTGATTTGTGTGACTGTGTGAATGTGTGACATACTTGCACGAGTTCTGGTCGAAATAGAGGCCGGTGCTGCACTCCTTGTTCTCCCGACAGGCGCACACGCAGTTGTTGGAGTCCCACAGTTTGGTGTCGTTGTCGGCGTTGCACTTGCGTTCGTCGTCCACGTTCAGACACACGCAGCGGCACTCCCCTGCGCGGTACTCCTGGAGCCTGGTACAGTCCTGGACAAACGAGGCTCAAACCATGAGTTCAATTGTACACGTATACAGGCAGGGCCAGTAACAGGAGGACTGTTGTAGCATCGCGTATTACTACCCGTTCGGGTTATACGCACTTACGCTAATGTGTAATGGTAGGGTGATTGTGAGATGAAATGAAGGACCTACAGTTTAACGTGGAATCCGAACCATGGTGGAGGCCTGGCATTCCCCACATTCACAA
>CABEEJ010002643.1:81623-104942 GCA_901482245.1 Timema douglasi | reverse complement strand
CCAATAAGAAGCTGCAGCAGCGACTTCTAGACCTAGGTCTAGACGACGCACCTCCCAGCTCCCCGAAGCCAGAACAAAGCGCGGAAGAACAATGTCATCAATTTTGGCTGTAAATATTTTTATTCCCTGTATTTCCTAGAAAAAACCTTCCTATGAAAATTGGACTGTACAGCTAATTTCAGATATACCAAAATAGCAATTAGAGTATTTTTGGCTAATGAGCTAGGGATAGAGTTTAGAAGATTACCCGCATTTGCATGAAGGGTGACTGATACAACATTTTATAAAAGTACATCCTTTGTAGACCTACACCTGGACGGGATTCAAACCCCAATATATTTGTCACTGGCAAATTAGACCAGACGATATCAACGATTTAGCCCCCATGCCCACACATGTGGGTATATAATCATTATATACATAGTATATGTATTTGTGTGTTAGTGTGTAGGTGCTAGAATTCCAAAATCAAGAAACTTAGAAAGCTGAAACTTGGCATATGCTATTGTGATCAGGCTGGCTATTGATTTAAGTCACGAACTGGTCATGAACTGGTTGTTACTTATGTTTCACATACGGAGTTTCTCAACTGTGATTGGACTAGTTAGTGATTGAAGTCACAAACTGGTCAGTAACTGGTTGTTGCTTATGTTTCGCACACGGTGCTACGTAAGTGGCGGAATTTCAACTGTTTCGTATTATCTAGCTGCAAGCGCCTTTTTCGGGCTTCTAAAATATATAATATTTATTAATATAATGTATCGTGACTTGATTGCTGAGGAAGTTTGTTTCTCTATTATTATTATTATTACTGATATAAAATACGTAACCATAGAAGGCCTTGGATGCACACATACAATGAAAAGAATATAAGCTGAAGAGATTTTGTCATAGCACAGGAACTGCAATAAACTGACACAATTTATATTATTATTGTACAGAATGTCGAAAGAAAGTTACCTTGAACTCGTCATTCAAAAGGGAAATACTAATATGCGGGTATGCATGAGTGCTTAGGAGAGTATATTAATGTGGGGGTGTAGGGAACGCGAGGAAAAACAAGTGTTTTTGCAGGGGTTTTTTATAGCAAAACATATTTTTGGGTCAAAATAAATACAATATTACTTCAGTAGGAACATAGAACTTAATTGTCTTCACAAGGTGATATCAACAATAGTTGAATATCTGTCATGGGCATAGCAGCACTAGATGAGACATGTTTTTAAGTGAAGAGAAAAAGTTATTAAATTTCAGGACACCTTTGTCGGATATTCAACAACTGTTAATATCAGATTGTGAAAAAAATTAAACTCTATATACGTACAGTACATACATAAGCAATATTTTATTTGTTTTGAAAAAAAAGTTTTGCTATAAAAACTGCAAAAACACTTGACTTTTCTCACGTCCCCTCTATCCCCACCTTGATAACTCTGAAGTAAGCCATTCTCTTTTCGCCTACTTTATGTTCTTTTGCTACCTCATGTGAGGTTGCCTTGTACAGTTGAGCGTCGATTATCAGAACGATTCGAGTTCGATTATATGAACTTTAGATTATTGTAACTATGCACGTTCCAGCCATTTCAGTGGTCGAATGATCTAAGGCGTCACTCTCGTGTTAGACTGGACTGCTGATGACGGGGAGATCGGGGATCAAATACAGGTCGGGTCTACTGAATATCCAAACGGTTTCGCACCCTCCTTCCACGCAAACGTGGGTATATTACCTATAAAATTATTCCTTCCTCATCCCTACCCCATTTGTTTAATTATATATATATATATTCCCAACTAGTTTAAATAATTGATGCTACACCGTGCTAAGTTTTTCTACTATAATGCTATAAGTACTATTATAATAGATAGAGTCGTTTTAAAATAAAGTTTAATAATAATCAAAGTGCATATTAGCAATTTCAGTAGCATTACAAACATAATTATTAAAGTTTACCTAATGAAATAACAGTATCTTAGAAAGAATTCGTAGTGCTTAGTAATATTGATTCAGTTTACATTGCATGTGTATAGTTGTAGATTCCCGCTACCACTTATAGCTGCATAATGGGAACGTGCCGTTGGGGGATTGTTCTCCACAGCTTGCTCCACTAGTGCAGTGGATAGATGTACCATCGGAGATGGGGTCGATTACGAATCCAGTGAAACCAGAGATGCTGAAGAACACATAGGTTGGGTAGTGGTGTCCGGAGCCATGTGCATTATGTCATCAACCAAACATAGAACCTTACGCATAGATATCTTAATTTGTTGATCAGTAATTTCATCGAGCTCAAGCAACAAGCTTAGGAGAAACTTTTTTAGTATTACTCTTTATCACCCAAAGAAATGGCAATGGAGGCCTTATTAGGATTATTCAATAAATTTGCCATCGGCCTCACAACAAATTTATTGAATTATCCTTGTTTCTTATCTTCGTATAGGTCAAGCATAACTTGTTCAT
The DNA here is from genome assembly GCA_901482245.1 of Timema douglasi. NCBI lineage: Eukaryota > Metazoa > Arthropoda > Insecta > Phasmatodea > Timematidae > Timema > Timema douglasi. Next base: position 102,484 of record CABEEJ010002643.1, on the reverse strand, counting down.
CATGGGGTGCTTCTGGTAAGTTTCTAGATGTTGTCGTGCTTACTGCTTTTATGAAGAGTAATGTGAATAGCATTGCCTCAGCCAAATAATGAGGGTTTTTTCTTCGCCCCCGATCCACTTGAGGCATATTTCACGTGACAGACGAAGACTGCATGGAGGTTTATCAATTTTTCCTTGCAATCGCTTCCTAAAACCATATTTGTCATAATCATCATCATAATTTTAAGGTGTAGTTCTACGTATTGGAAGTTCAAGTTATGACAATCCTCCAACTATCACAATCCTGGGCTAGTTTCTTGGTGTTATCGTATCTCCCTCCAACCTTGATTGAATCCAGAATATGGTATCTCCTTCCTTCCTCTCTACTCATTTATCATTCCTTCACTTGCAGTCTTCACCAGGAATCCCTTTACTAACCAATGTCCTAGCCAATTTAAAAAATAAAATATTGCATTACAAATAAGTTAAATACTTTTTATTAAATAGTATTAATCTAAAAGTATAAATACTAATCTATTAATGCAAATAAATATAAATAAAATTGGTATTTAAAAAAAGTTTAAAATAAAACTCTTCTTTCGCATGTAGAGTGCTCGTCAAGAGGGCGCATATTTCTTACGCTTTCGCTACCTTTCTCTAGAAGATACAAACACATTTTCCCTTACTGTAGCGAGGACTACAAAAATACTTTGGGACATGTTTAAAGGAATCTTTATAAACCATACCAAATATGGATCAATGGAAAATAATTGCACAACGTTTTCATTCAATATGGAATATTCCGAGCTGCTTGGGTGGTATTTACAGAAATCACTCACGAATATAAAAGTTGGCACCAAAATTCTGGATCAAGTAATAATTTTAACTAAAGATCCTATAATTTGTTTGAATTAATGGCATTCTGTGACAATTTTGCTGGTTCACATTGATTGAAACAGGTCATGCTGGAATTACAGTGAAGGGGGAATTTTTCCTGCTTCAGCAATCAAACACGGGATTACAAATGAGGGGATCTACATTCCATTGACACCTTAAATTTGAAAATACTAAAAATTTAGGGTAAGCACCAATTCTGTATTTTTATTTTACATCCATTTATAAATAGTGCCACGTTAGACACCATGGCCACTGATTTGGATAAGTAAAAAACCAAGATACACAATTAGCGGAAACTTAGTATTTGCATACGTACTTGGCTAACTTTAGTTTATGCCTTTATACATATTGTGAGCCTGACGTCTTAAACCACACTTTAGCCAGTGTAGGGGGTTCCAAAATTAAAGAGTATAAACATCGGAAACTTGGGTATAAATACTTAAGGATACTCGCTAATTATTTAAGGATATTTGCAGAAGTGCACATCTGGAATTTGTTTTTACTTTTATAAATATAGGATTAGATTGCGAGCCTGATGCCTTAGGCTGCGTGAATACAAGTAGGGAGAGCTTAAAAATTCAATAAACCAAGAGCACCAAAATTTTACTTACGTAAGCGAAAGCGAAAAGTGGGATTAAAACAGGTTATTTTTTTCACTTTTACATGATTGTAATACTTGCCTGAAGACTAATTCATGCAGATACCAGTTTGTGATTTTTTTAGCACCAAGTATCACTACCCTTTAGGGTTGTACAAATATATATTAATCACGTTGTTGGGCTAGGTATGAGGAAGTTGAATTTAGAGGAAGTATATACGTATTTTCTTGGAGAGAGAATGGGAAACCATTTAGTGTAAACCCCCTCAGTGCACCCAACTGGGATTAAACTCTGAGCTCTCCGTAATCGGCAGCCTAGTATATTTCTAGAATGACGCCTTAGACCATGTGGCCACCAAAGCGGGTATGTGTGATGTTAAAAATAGATTATAACATTGTTTACAAGCAGTCAGTATGTGTTTGCTGTTCAATATACAGTAGAAGTGATATGTTTTCTATTCGTGCAATGGCGGGCACTTGCAGCTAGTAGTAAACATTAAAACGGCAACTAAAACACGGATGGAAAACAAGCATTTTATTTAGATTCTTTTAAGAATACGCACGTATTTTCTTCCCGCAGAGTTATATATGTGCACTTACGATTCATAAAGAAGCAAAAGAAAACGCATTAGTTCTAGATATTTTTCTTCGATCTTGTTTCCTCGCCATCATATTCCCCCCTGTTCCTCCACATTTCTTCAGCTCAACACATAAAACGTGTATAGAATACAGAGCTATTTAGTATACGTCCCTCCCCAATCTGGCAGTTTTCTCCCCAATAATATCGTATATTGCCATGAAGTACTGATCATTTTCAATTTTTATATTTTTTAGTTAATTTATTCTCAAGAATCACGAAAAATACAACAGTTTAAAAGTGAAAAGACGAGATAAAATCCTAATTCACTCAGCACTCTTATGGAACATAAAAAAACTGTATTAATTTATAAAAAATAATAACTCTAATCTCATAATTTATATAGTGTGCGAACCCATTTTTGCACCTTATTGTTTAACTAGGCTAGCGGGGCTAGTGGTTGACATCTCTGCAAGATTCTCATAGTTAAGTATTAATGGGAAAAAATATCGTTAAAACACTTTATGAAAATATTTGTTTATACTTAACAACGAGTTGTTAAGGTGGGATGGAAGGGAACGTGAGAAAAAGCTAGTGTTTTTGTAGTTTTATGGCAAACATATTTTTTGGTACAAAATAAATAAAATAATGCTCCAGTACAAACATTGAGTTTAACTTTCTTCACGTGGCAACCTAAAAATTTCTTGAATACCTGTCAAGAGCGTTCTGGAATTTAATGACAACTTTTTTTTTTTAATTTAAAAGGTTTGTCATCTAATGCCACTTTGCTCATGTTAGACATTCAAGAACGGTTAATATCACCATGTGAAGAAATCTAAACCATATGTTTGTATTGAAGCAAGTATTTATTTTGGCAAAATAAAAGTTTTGCCATAAAAACTGCAAAAACACTGGCCTTTTATCTCGCCCCCTTCCATACCACCTTAAAGGCAAAAAGGATTTCTAACAATAACGAGATATTTTATTCTGGTTGAATTTGCCATTCAAGAATAAACAATTACTCTCAGCTGGGACTTAAACCTCAAAACTCCCCGTCACCTGCAAACCAGACTAGAAAATGTTATATGTTTCTGTTTACGCGCCGATTATGTTAGTGATATTGTTAGTAATGGAATTGAATGTGAAAACCCATAAAGCACATTAAGTCCCTTGGCCCTGTTGAGTGCAAGTCTACAATCTATTTTAGGGGATGGTGGGTGGGAGGGTGAAATATGTTGCGTGGCTTCACAACCGATCAAAGTATTCTTCCACGCCAACAAGAACAGATGGATCACGGAAATTGTAGATGGCACTAGCTACAGGACAGGTCTTTCGGAAAAATCATCCATTTGGAAATATCAGTTTTCTCTAGTACGAGTGAAATGTTCGTGTTAATATTTCTAGCACCTCTTCTAAGATAATGTATCAATATTTATTAATTGTTACTTTTTTTTTGTTACGAAGCCGGCAGTTTTCAATTGAAAAATGTCGATTTTGTCGATATTTGATCACTGTTAAAACTATAGAGGAGATGTTATAGCTTTATCAACATGGTTCTATTCTTGAACAAACCATTTCCAAAAAGAAAATTGCAAAACAATAAAAATTCTTTATCATAACCGTTTGTTCCCATGGCTCTGCATTTACACGTCAAACTAAAAGGACCAATCGCCTTAATAAACTGACATTAGTCCTTACATTTAATGATATTTAGAAATTAGTTCAATCTCTATCTGCTAGGAAACACTTGATTAACAAGACAATGTCTATGTCTTTCTCAGGAAACATATTTAAGATTACTTTACTGAAAACATAATTTTGAACATTTTGTTTCAAAATTTAATATACTATATGATAATCTCTGTGTGATTGTATCGAACCATATATTTTGTTAATATACAATATGAAATAAGGTAGGGGGTCCAAATTTCGTCCCCTAGACATTTTTTCGCAACTGGAGGCGGTGTTAACTGACATAAGCGTTCCAAAATTTGACATTTTCTTTGTTACTATCCCTTTACTTGGAAACCAAACCAAATTAACCATATAATCAATTGTTAGTATCATAAAAACATTTTTATAAAACAATTTCTTTCCGCAAAACCAAAAAATGTATTCCTAATTTCGTCCTCCTAAAAATCTCCTAAGAAATGTGCTAATTAACCAATATTTCAACTTTTTCTTTAATTTCAACTTAATGCATATTATATACAAAAAGTCATTACAAAAGTGAACATATTTAGTTGAATGTAGTGAATAAATACAAATTTTATACTTAGAGAAAATTAAAAACATACAGTAAATGTATCAAAACTCAGTAAGATTAACCTATTAAGTATACTTGAAAAATAAACAAATATCTTTACATATTTTTTAATATGAGCGTTTAGTCTTTCAAACAAGTATCATAAATAAATTTCACCTAATTTTTGGCACTGGAGCATGTTTCATGAAACCACGTGAAAGTTTTTGTGCAGCGGATCCATTTTTCACAATTTCTATCTGCGGAATATTTTTTACAACAAATTAGACACTAAGCATAATCATCCTCACTGTTTCTGTCATCAAGTGAGTCGTCATATTGAATGTCGTCACTGGAATCACTGTCGTTGGTCGTTTCTGCTTTGGTTTTTCTGAAGGATCGGTTCCCGCCTTTTTATTTGGAACCCTTCGGGAGCACAAACTTTTTCTTAGCCGGAGCCTTTTTCTTGGCAGAGGCCTCTTCAAGCAAATGTTGATGGCTGTATCACTGGAACCTGTCTGATGTCTTTAGGACTGATTGTAAGCTGATGGTCCTTGGACTGAGTGTTTGATGATGGTTGATCAAAAGGAAAGGTAGTGGAGTCCGTTTATGGCTTCCTGATGAATGGTTGGGACTGAGAGTACCCCCCAAAAATCCTCAGAACCAAAAACATTTGTATTAACAGGAATGATCCCTGTTTTTTAAAATCCACTGACATCAGTTTTCATGACTGAAGCACGCTCAAACGCTTTGTTGAACCGCCTAGCTAATTGAATATTGCTAACTACGTGACCAGGAGGGTTACTTGACCAATTTTAAATGGCTTGAGCATAGAAACCCTTGAAAGGGAACATAATTGCAACATCAAGTGGTTATATATTCGCTGATGAATGGGGAGGCAAACACACAATTGAAACACTATTTTTGCGTGCAGAATCTATGGCGTTGATGTTGCGTGTGTGTGAATGATATCTGTCTAAAATTAAAATAACAGAATATTCTTTTGATGGCTTTTTAGTCGACAAAAAATGTTGAAACCATTTCTCAAACAAGTCAGTCATAACCCATTCAGACTCATGAACTGCTCCGATACTTCCTGGGGGTACCCCATACATTAGTTACTTTTTCATCAGCTTCCTGGGGAAAATAATCAATAGGGGCACAAAATGCCCAGTAGAAAACATACACGTCACCAGTGTACCTTAAGAAGCTCTCTTGGCTGATAACAATTTGTGTGCGTCCCTCTTTTCTTCCATAGCAACAATTCTTGAAGCCTTGTGTTGAACAGTCGAACTGCCTGTTTCATCAACGTTGAAAACTTTCACCGGGTTATATTCCACTTTCCCCAATTCCGGCTTTAAAATAGCAAAAAAATGTTCTACACTTTCAGTGGTGAATCCCTGAATTTGGGCAAGTGATAGAGAGTGCGTTTTTCGAAATTATATTTGTGGATGTCTTTTAAAGAACAGACGCATCCCCTTACGCCCAGCTGATTTTTTTCAATATGGTTACGAATAGCAAGTTGGTATGCTATGTACCATAAGTCTTTCAATATGAGACCATAACAATGATTCTCCAATGCAATACAACACCCAACAAGTTGATTGATCCTCCAAATTTGGTGTCAGAACTGGTTTTCGACCTATTCTCTTTTCAACTACCTGTTCTCCACTCAAACTTTCTCCTTTCTTCACATAATCTTTCAAAGTTGCCGTAGGGACATGGTACAACTTGCTGGCCGCTTTACATCCTAACTCCTTGTTGCACACTGCATCAATTGCCCGCTTCATTGAATCCTTATCCCATTATTTACGGGGCCCCATCTGAAAAGAAACCATGAAAAGTATGAGTTCCTAATTTCGTCCAAGGGAAATTAGGAACAACGCTCAAACTAACATGGTGGCTCCTACCTTCTCAAAAAGTGAATCAGTCAGCACACAACTCACATACACTTCTGTTGACAACGTACCTAAGCTACTGACACGCATAAAATACAAAAACAACGCTTACACTAGGCGTAAATGACTACCAATAATGGCATTTCAAGAGATCACCTTACCACGAAAACGAAAAATATTCGTAAAACATGAACATAAGCTTCCTGGATCACTAAACTTTCACATCTGGCTCTGTTTGCTGGCGACGTTAGCGCTCCTAGCGGCAGGGCCGTAAAACTGAAGTAGGCGCGGGGACGAGATTTGTGCCCCTTACCTTACTTTCATACAAACCGCATAGAAACCAATGTAATATCTTCGATTGATAAAATAAATAGTACGACACAATCGCACAAACTTTCTCACATAATGCATTCTAGCTTTGAAGAAAATTTTCAAAAATAGGTTTTTAGTAAACTAAGCTTAAATGAGTTATAATCATAAAAACAAATACGTCATCTTGTTAATCAAAATATTCCCTCATATATAAATTTTAAACTAAATTATTAAAACGTATTTAACAAAATTCAAATTTACAAAAGAAAATTATTTGTAACAACCCTAAAATTATTGGTTATCTGTAAAAATAAGAATATATTATCACTTACCATGAAAAACTATCCCCGGATATCCATTTTGTATTCAATTCTCAAAGTTTATTTTCAAACCATTCGAATTTTCTATAATTTGTTGTAACAAAACTATCTTTAAATTAATGTATTTTGTATGAATAAAAATTATATTTTAATTGATATCTAATAGTCTCCCGATACCTATTTTTAACCAAATGGCTAAAAACATTTTTTTAAATTTTCATATTAAAAGAAACAAGAGTCTTTAGTTAACTACACATAGCCAAATTCCAACCCCTCTCTCCTCAACCCCCAAAAACAACCAACAAAAAAGGATATTTGCACGTAAAACAAATCCTAGATATGCATTTTAAGCCATTTTTTTAGAGATAGTTTCGAAAAATTAAGAATTCAAAAAAATTACTCTTAAGTAAACTACCCTTAATTGAAGGAGTAGGTTCAAAAAAAGATTTGTGGTAAAACCCTATAATATCTAAAAATCAAGTTTGAACAGAGTCCAGTAAAACGTTTTGGATTCGTGGCCAGGGACAGACTGAATGACAAACAAGCAGATATGGCGACAATCCACTTTTTTTTGTTTGTGTTCACATAAAACGTAAAAATTTGTCATCATCTGTATGTAAAATTTTTTCACGATTACAATACTTTCTCTTGACATGAGAAAGTAAAAATACCAAAACAGAAATATTTTAAATACAATTTAGTTATGAATAACTAAACAGTTCAATTGCCACAGCGAATGAATGGTTTAACCATAAAACTATTCAAGCACGCTAATAAATTGGTATTTGGGCCTTAAGAGCGTTAACCTAGGTCCTAGATATTCAAGGGATTGAGTGAATCGGGTCAAACGCAATCATACAAAACTTTATTTCAACTTTTGATTCATGTGTCCACTCAAACCGTTGAAAGAAATGTCGTGTTATTGCTCTTTATCCCCAGCAGCTCATCCATGACTGTACATATTTGATAACTAGCAATCCCACACGTCTTTTCCCGTGACCCACTGTGGTATTGTGTTAGAAATAGCCTAATTAAAAATCTAGTTAAAAATCCTGCTTTGAGGTGTATTCGGACCCCCTCACGTACACCTATGTTAAAAATTTCAGATCTCTACGTGCCGTAGATTTGTCTGTGCATCGCACACAAACAAACACACAGACAAACACTTGCTTTTCTACACTAATATTATAAAGAGGAAAGATTTGATTTTTTGTTTTTTGTTTGTAATGAGGAACAAATTTAATTTTGAAGAAAAAATATAGCCTATATTACTCGCTGATAATGTAGCTTTATATTGGTGAAAGAATTTTTAAAATCGGTCGAGTAGTTTTTGAGTTTATCCATTATAAACAAAAAAACAAAAAATCAAATCTTTCCTCTATAATATTAGTATAGAAATATAGATGAGAGGGCGTGGTTAAATATATTTTACTCTTGGTTTGGTAGTAATTTTTTTTAACTCCAAAACATTCAACAGAAATAAAATTTTACCAATATATACCCATACAAATTCAGCCAAGCCCCACCCCAACACTGATTTAAACCCTTAGCGACCGGCTATCCCGACAACGGTGATAAAATTCAATGTGTACCTAACGTCTTATAGTGCTAAAACCCATTTCGGATGACAATTTTAAGACATAAATAGAAGATATATGTTTCAGATTAAAAGGGTGGCTACGAATATTTTAATTAAGCAATTGCGGACAGCCAATAGGAGTGGTCTTCCTTCTTGGGTACTAGGCGTAGGCGTGATGAGCTCTCACCTTATAAAATAAACATCAGCAAACACTCACAAGTTTGCTATGAATAATATTAGAGTGGCCTTGAAAGGAATAGGGTGTAATGGGATGAATTGATTATAACTATCTCAAGATAGGAATAGGGTGTAACGAGGTGAATTGATTATAACTATCTCAAGATGGGGATAGGGTGTAACGAGGTGAATTGATTATAACTATCTCAAAATAGGAATAGGGTGTAACGAGGTGGACTGGATAGAACTAAGGGCCAGTTTCATAGGAGTGGGCTGGTTTCATATGTGAAACTAGCCCATTCCATTCTGGTCTAGGTAGGTGTCGTCCTGTATTTAGTATAATGCCGCACTTGAGGCGTACTAAATCTGACTTTGAAACCGGCCATAGCTTAAGGTAGGAAAAGTGTATAATAAGGTTGACTCTTTAGAACTAACTTGAGATAGGGATAGGGTATAATAAGATGGACAGGATAAAACTAGCTCAATATATGGATAGTTGGTGCAATTTTGTAAGTGCAGCAATCAATTTTCGAGTTCTTAATCCTCTATTATAATTATTTAAAAATTAGTTGGTGTTTGTTATTCTATCACACAAAAACCACCAAACCAATTGCTCTGAAATGTTGCATGGTCAATTGGACATAGCTCGGACGTCCGGTTAACATTAAAGTGTATCCAATATATGTTTGCTATCATGTTTCAAGATGGCGGCTACAAAATACCCCTTTATAGCCTTACTTTTATTTTCTGACTATCAGATTTTCATTGAATCAAATTTTAAATATGCTTAGTTATAGATTATCATTATAGTTATTGATTAGCCATTACAGCCATCTTGAAAGAAAAATAATATATAAAAAAGTTATAGTGTATGCCCCCCGCAAGCTGGGAGGCCAATGCTTTATGTTGCATGCTCCAGGGTAATAAGCGGATATAATTTTGTTTGTATAAGTACCTGGGGAGAGGCGGTCAATATTGTGTACAAACACGTGTTCAAATAAACAACTTGGTTATTAGCAATATCTGCCATTTTGGATAAAAGGAATCTATAAAAAATGCAAGTGGCCTAAAGAAACAGCTTAATTTCTTGGCAGTTGATTATATAATTTTTTTGTTGGCTTGTGTAATTTTATTCGACATTATTGTATATAAAATTTATTTTCTATATTCTGTAAGCAAAAAAATCAAATTATCAATTCCTAAAACATTTGATAATAACATAATCATATTTTTATCATTATATATTTATATATATATCATAAAACCTATTCCATGCCAAAAACGGGTTATTTGGCTAGTGCTTTATAAAATATAGTAAGCAAATTAAAGTATGATAGAGGTGAAACATTTTATTCCACTTTTAAAGTATAGTGCGATAAATTTTTTTATAGATTTCCCGACCATCATGATATTCGTCTATAACTTTTTTCATTAAAAAGTTAAAGGTGACTTAACATTCAAAATTAAACTTTAAAATTATAGCTTTTACCATTAAAAAAATTCATCAGACCATGTGTTAATGAAATGAGTCGTCTTATAAAAAAGATTACCATAATAACCACTTCAAACTCGTGTTGACTTTTTTTCTATCACAATGTCTAAACATCAGTCCGGGCTCTACTTATAGGCCTTTGGGGTGTACAAATTAAGCTATTGCTCTAGCGATGAATAAGTTTTATTTTAGAGCAAGATTGCCCGTATTTATATGGCGGGAGTGGGAACTATTTAGGAAGAGACACTCTCATTACACCAAACCCCGTCATTGACAATCCAATCTCTTGTAAGAGTGACACCTTAGAACGGGGTAGTTCAACGTTTTTCATCCCAAGGACCTTATAATTATCGGTTTGTACCACTGGACAAATACATATGTAGTAGCCCCATAAACTTAATTAATATAAGCCTAAAAAACCCTTAATAAACATTAGCTATCAATACTTATTTAGGCTACAATTGATATTTTTGGTTGATAAAATCTTTCAAATTTTACTGAAAAAAAAAAGTTTATTGACCTACAAAAAATGTGTTCTGAAATATGCACACACAGACTTTCGCAAAACAACTTAACATTATAAATATAAAATTATAAATATCTTTATTAAGCAAATAAATAAATAATGATATGAGTTCATGACATTTTAAAATAAATATTTTCATTTGAATCATTTTCTATTTCACATCCATTAGCGAGGGTTTCCCCTTAATTTTTCTCCAGGCTAACGTGTGGGCCACATTTTCAGTGAGCTTGGGCCACCAGTTGGCCCACAGTACCTTGGACCATTCGACAACCTCAGCGGGTCCGCAATGACTCCAATCTCACCTTGGCGTCATTATTGTAACTAATGCTGACTAGTTACTATTTCCATACAGGATTTTTCTAATATCCTATTAGTAAATATCCAGGCGCAAGTACTTTAATGGGAATGTAATTATACTACTATATGGCCACATGGCTGACTCACTCACTGATTTAATGTTTACCCACTTACAAATGAGATAGAAACTTGAAATTTGCCAAACTTATAGCTTCTAGCCTGTAACAGAAAGGAAAATTCCAAAAAGGGAAAAAAAATAATGTATAACCTGCGAAAAAAATTCAAAATGTCGGAGCAACTTTAAATTCGGTGTGGACCTTTCATTGGAGGTCTCTTGTAGTTAAACGGTAAGACCTATCAAAAAACAGCTGTGGAATAACATTAGTTTACATCCCCTTACAAAGAAAACTCATCGAGGGTTCGGGGGCGTAGCCCCCAACTAGCAAAGCGAGTGTTCTGTATACGGTCCTTTCTTAAGATCTGCCCCCTCTCCCACGTCCAACTGGAAATAGTTTCCAACTTTCTCATTGGTTGGCACGGTCATGTGATTATGGATACAGAGCTTGATTGTCTGGTGTTTGCCTGGTCTGTGATCGGGGTCCATTTGAAGGGCTAAGCATACTGCTGTAACATGGAGCGTGGGGCAGGTTGTAGAGCGGGAGTGGCCTAACTTTTCAATCTATGGATCTACTTCAGAGAGGGAAAATCTCTTGCGATCTACTGTACTACGGAACAATAGGCTTAGGCTATACCATTTGTTTCATTGGTAAGAAATTAATAGTTCATTTTGTGTTTTAATAGTAAAATTACATTGTATATAAGAAGAGTCCATTCATTCACTGAAACCAAGTTTTTCATCAAACCACATAATATATTTAATTTCCCTAAAAATATTTTTTCTCACTAAACACTTGACTTTGAAGTTCATGTATGACGCCACATAATCTTAGGATAGTTTATTGAATGAGGGTTTATAATTAGGTACTATTTCATAAATGAAGGCAGGATCGTAAATGGTTATCAGTCATACAGCTTCGATATTTAAATTTTATAATATTGATTTGAGGAAAATTTTCTAACCATTTATTTCATTTACTTTCGCTCAATCTATTTTAATCGATCAACCAATCAAGCAGCTGTGGTCGACCGGTAGATAGTGATCGACTGTTCGGCCACCTCTGTTGAAGAGTGATATCTGTACTCGCGTTTTATTATGTCATCACGTACGTCTAGACGAAGGGAAATATCCCTTCTAATTTCAGTCACATCTCACACTCCCTGTAGTAATGTGCTACGATGCTCGTTATTGTCATTCCACCGTGTGATGGCATGATGTAGCAGTTATTCCCTTTCGTACTATTCCAAATCAAATGTTCCCACCAGTTATATATTTAAAGTTAATGAACAGTTTTATAATATTAAACAAAATTAATCTTTATGTGTTGAAATCTTAAGAATAATAAACTTGGGTGGTCTTTTTTATTTTTTATGGCGTTGATAAGAGACTGTGTCGACCTCCTAAAATCTTAGCTTTGTTAACAGGTTTCAAACCCTCCTTCGAGTATTTTATGCACAAGTCACTCCCAGCTATCTTTACTGTTTTGAGTGGTGTTTTTTTCTTTTTCTCGTTTCTAAGGTATGGTTTAAGTTCTTACCAATTAAATTAGGCCATTAGTAGCAAGTGTGCTAATCCTATCGATACGTATAAAAAAAAATCCAATATCATGTCAACTTCTTGGCTGGCTATAAACAAGAAAAAGGGCTCTTCCAAATCTCTTGGCTTGCAGCCCTGTTGTATGCAAGGTCCCCGGCGCGCTAACATACAAATTCCAAACTTTAAAGTTGCCGCGTATTAATAACCTTTTTGTTCTGACTATGTTAAATACTGTATAGTCGCGTTTCATTCCATTTGAATAAATCAAACATAATTTATATTCCCGTGTTTACATTATAAAATAGACCGTATAATCCAGTGTGTGTAAAGTTACGGTTACAGAGCATTATTACTAGTCCTGTGGCGACGGGCGGCCACATTTAGTTAGTTCACTCCCGTGGAACTGGGCATTATATGATGACACCCTCTCCTTCATCGTGAAGTAGTCACGCGTAACACCACAAGTTTGATTTCCAACGCGTAGGCGAGAAGCTAAAGTCACAAGTATGGCGAACAACGTGCAGGCATGAAGAGAGAGCCCGAGAAAAATAACGTCACAGTTCTGCCGCTCAATGTGTAGGCGTGAAATGTCAGCACTGTGAGTTGCCGCAGCCCCACTTTAGGGCTGAATACCAACACAAAATAACGTCACAGTTTTGCCGCTCAATGTGTAGGCGTGAAATGTCAGCACTGTGAGTTGCCGCCGCCCCGCTATAGGGCGAATACCAACACAAAATAACGTCACAGTTTTGCCGCTCAATGTGTAGGCTTGAAATGTCAGCACTGTGAGATGCCGCCGCCCCGCTTTAGGGCGAATACCAACACAAAATAACGTCACGACCTAAAGTGACATGACTGCTCGTCTGGCCGTAGCTTTAAGCTAGTTTGTAAACCGTGTTGCGGTTGTGACAATTAGTGTGTGTAGAAAGTGCACTCTACACTAAGAAAAGTAATAGACGCAAACAAGATCATTTTCTAACCCTGTACTAACGTTCTAGCCCCATGTAGCCACAGCGACAATAACTCCGTGATAATTATATGACGTTATATTTCGTCTAACCTTGACCTTCAATATGAATCATTGTCAAGGTCAACATGTGTCGGTGACGAGTAGGAACACAACAAATCTATAATAGTGTTTTTCAGCAATAAAACAAGTTCTTGGGGGTTTAAGGGGGACGTGGAATTTATAGCTAGAGATGTTATCCTATCAGAGGATGGCGGAACGAGTGAGGGATATAATCAATGGGAATAGAAAAAACACACACATGGAACGCGCAATGGTTTGGAAATTAATTCCCTTACCAAGCATGTATCCGGAGGAAGGGGGGGGGGTGGTAGGCTCGGGGGCTAAGCCCACGCTTAACTCGTCCCCCCGAAATCTAAACAAATATTAAAAATCATTATAAAAAGTTAAAAAATTATAAAATTATCTTGTAATAATATTTTGTTTTGTAGTAATAAATTCTTAGTTAAAAAAACATATTAATATTTCATTTCAGTTTCACTTCCTTAACCGGACTACACATCGTGAAAAATAAGATGTAATATACTCAGGAATTCCTCCACACATTGAGATGAAAATATGTCAAAATATATATATATTTTTAATATATATCAATATATATTAAGGTACCAATACTTGCATTCACTAATAATCAATAAAATTCTATGAATTTTAATAGAAGATTTATTAGTTTTATAAAATGTGTATAAAATTAGTATAGTTTCTATTAAAAGTCATAAAATGTATATCAGTGAATGCAAGAATGGGTCTACTTCAATATATTTTTGTACGAAATTTTGATATATTTTTCTCTCCAAGCAGGTCGGCTTCATCCGCCCCCCTCCCCCCGCTGTTTAGTCTTGAGATGACCGTCGTCGTTGAACCATATTGGAAGATCTAGCGCCCCCCTCCCTCCTCCCGAGAGAGAACTCTCGATACGTGCTTGTTCCTTACAGCAGACATGTCAAACTTACAGCCCGATTAGTTATTATGTGATTCACTACACAATGCGCCGCACTCAGTCTTATTGATTATAAAAGTTGTAGAAATATACCATTCGAGATTATGACATTTGTAAATTGCTAGTTATTTGGAGAAATCTAGCAAGTTAGGTTTATATACACATTTTTTTAGACTTTACTCACAAGAAATAAATCACAAAAAATAAATATTAAATTTGTGCACCAAACATGTGCACTGTTTTGCAGCACAAAAATGTTTAAATAGAGGTTTTCTCTTATAAAAAGTTCGACACCTTAGCTGAGTCAGTAGCGTATCTGTATTCTGAGCTAAGAGTCCCGAATTTGGTTCCCAGCATGGCCAAAAGTTTTATCATTGGTGAAATGCGGGCTTACCCTTTCACAGTAATAAATTAACAACTGGGGGACTGAATGTTGTGTCTGTTCTAGATTTAAGTTAGTTTATAAGTCGTGTGCTGATATAATAAGTCGATTCAGAAAGTACATATTACATACCTCAAATAAATAAAAAGTGAAAATACCAGTATTATGAAGAACAAAGTTTGAGAAATCCTGGCCTGCGAGACATATGACAGGCCCGCTTGTTTGTAATATGAAATACTTTTATATTACTACCTGAAATGCATTCATATACTTATAAAAAACATAACTATATATTCAATCTGTAAATCATGACACATTTAATATTGATAAAGTGTTCGTTGGATTATATGTAATATCATCAATGACTGGAGAAGCATGGCTTGGTTACACCTCGGTTCGACTTTATAATATCTTTGAGGACAGTGCTACAACGGTGGCGCCAACATTACTGGTACAGAAATTGGAATGAAAACAAGAATACTATCAGAGCAGCCATTAGCATTATTTATTCATTGTGCAGCTCATGCTCTTAATTTAGCATTACAAGACTCATCAAAATAATTCCTTTGGTTTGGGATTGTTTGCAATGGGTAAATGATAGGATTAATTGTCAAAGATGTTCTACAGTGTTTGCCCAAATTGTTAAATAGCACAATTTTACTAGTGTTGACTACACTAGCTGGGTCCAACTCATTGGACTGTATAAGAAGTGTCATTAGCTGGTGTTATAAACCAGTATCCATCTGTACTAGTTCTTATAGACACTTTGTCTTGTGATAGTAGTGATATTATCTCTAAGAAATGTGGACTTAAAGATCAGATTTAAAAAGAGAGTGTGTTTTTTGGAATACATCTATGTCATGTGGTATTTTCATTAATTGAGAATTTCAGTACTGTTCTACAAAGTAAAACTCAGACCACAGTTGGTGCAAAAAAACTGTGAATGAGGTAATGCAATGTTCAAAAAGCAAGAGACCAGATATTGTATTAGATAGTATTTGGGATAATGTTGAAAAAAAATTGAAATTATGTATATTTCAGAACCAACAGTACCAAGAGAGAGAAAACCTCCAAAAAAGTTAGAACAAGACAGAAGTTCTGATTTTAGTTACGATTTTGAATCAGCTAAGACATACTACAGAAAAATGTATTATGATTTGCTGGACAACATTATAAATGAGATTGAATATAGTTTTGAGCGACCTCAATTTGAAAAATACCTTTAGTTGGAAAAGAGTTTGCTGCTAGCTCCAGCATCATTGTATGAACACATATTAAATAATAAGTTTGAATTTGGAATTGATGAGGCAAAGCTTAAAAGCGAAAAGGAATTTACCGAACGATTAATTCAAACTTTAACATTGTTAAAGGCTTTGTAAATAAATTAAAAGAAATGCACCCTGAAATGAAGAATCTATTTCCTGAGTTGTGTGTCCTCTTAATATTGTTGGTGGTCCCTGTTACATCTGCAACATCTTAAAGATTATTTTCAATGCTACGCAGAGTAAAATCATGCCTCCAAAAAATCATGACAAAAAAACGTTTAAATCATATGTGTGTTATTAAAGCTTACCCAGAATTATTTGATAATGCTGACATAGTGAAAATATAGAATTAATTCTTTCAGATGCCAAGTGTTTGGAAAAGTGGTTTGACTTTTATATCTGTACTCACACCAATGACTCTTTCTTGTATGTGTTCTGGGATACCCAAATTTATAGACGGCATTGTGATATCTTAATCTTAGTCAAACATTATTTGGAAAATCTTGTCAAACCATCAATAGTATTTTGTTCAAACTAATAAATCCTACAGAAAAGCTTTTTTTATAAATGTATGTTGTTCTCCCAGTCATTAGCTCCCCCTTTTTGTTTTACTCAACCTAGAATAACCTGGATATAATGCCATTTTGGACCCCTAACTCCCCACCCCAGTTTTTTTATTCAACCTAACTTAACCGGGACATAACATAACCCATCACCACCCCACAGACCAAAAAGGTTCTGATGTCCCTGCCAAATATATTATTTTTATTATTAAAGTACGAATTAAAGAATGAATATGCAAACAATATTTTTCCACAAACAGTTACAATTTGGAGGGTTCAATAAATAATAAAAACTACCCAGTGATATTTATTTCAGGAGATGACATCTTATACATTCGATAGGATTTTATCTAGAACACTCTAGTTTATATTTTTATAATCATAAAATTTTTATAGCCGAGTCTTACTACCTGTTCAGGTTATATGCATATATGAGATAGCTACTCTAATGAGACTGGGATGAGAAAGAAGCATTTTAGACGTAATATACCTGCATTTGCGTAGAAGGAGAGTGGGAAATCATTTAGAATAAGCTAAGTCAACCAGGATTAAAAACACAATCTTTCTGTCTTCAGCAAACCAGTCTATTACGAGAGTGACGCCTTAGACCATTCGGCCACTGAAGCAAGTATATTATACACTACAAGCTGAGTTATCTACTACTAGTATTTTATATGTTGTAGTATTCCTTATTAATTTAACACACTAACAAAGACTTTTAACCTGCAAAGCAGTTGAGCTATGATACCCCTTGTCCCAAAAGTTCATAGCTTAATTAGACCATGGTCACTGACCAAGAGGATCATCGTCGTAACTTATTTGGACCACGATCACTGACCAGGAGAATTATTGTCATAGCTTAGTTGAGTCACGGTCAATGACCAGGAGGATTATTGTCATAGCTTAGTTGAGTCACGGTCAATGACCAGGAGGATTATTGTCATAGCTTAGTTGAGTCACGGTCAATGACCAGGAGGATTATTGTCATAGCTTAGTTGAGTCACGGTCAATGACCAGGAGGATTATTGTCATAGCTTAGTTGAGTCACGGTCAATGACCAGGAGGATTATTGTCATAGCTTAATTGAGTCACGGTCAATGACCAGGAGGATTATTGTCCTAACTTAGTTGAGCCATGATCATTGACCAGGAGGTTTGTCGTCATAGCTTAGTTGGACCACGATCACTGACCAGAAGTATTATCATCATAGCTTAGTTGAGCCACGATCACTGGCCAGGGGGATTATCATCATAACTTAGTTCACACGATCACTGACCAGGATTATAACAGATAATAAGCCTGCGGGTGGATATAAATTCGGTCCCACCAATCTTTTGCCTTATATTAGGTGAGGCTTTGTTGAGTTAGGCTATGTTAGGTTGGTCTAGGTTGTATTACCTTAGTATTTTATTGTGTCTTGCTATCAATCCCTTGCTATTTTTCTTTAGATTGAGAAAACATTTACAACCATTAACCTGGCTCATTGTAAATTGAGGGCGCTTTTGCAAGAGGCCGGATTTTCCAATTCACCTACGACATATATATTAAGGAAGTCTTTAAATTTGGGAATGTATGTAATGCTTTGTGGGTGTGATATTCCTCTTTTCTCTAACAGTCTATATTATTTCGTTCATGTTCTTTGGTAGAATGTGCAACAATGTCTATTATCTCGTTTCAAATATCTTACGAGTTTTAAGTAAATATCTCTTGTTTATTTACAGTAGCGAGAAAGTCTATGCTGTGCAACCTCTTCTTTTTAAAATATGAGCCCTTTTGTAAAAAAAAAAATCAATAAATTTGATTGTGGATATATTATTATTATTATTATTTAGCACCGCGTCTTACTACCCGTTCGGGATTGATTGTGGATATATGTTTAAAAAATATCATGCTATAAAATTGTAAAGCTTATGTCCGTCGGTAGTGCACCCACCTACGGAGCTAAGAGTACCGGGATCTATTCCTGGCATGGCCGCGAAATTTATCATTGTTGGAATGTGGGCTTACCCTTTCACAGCGATGAATTGACGGCCGGGGGATGGATTTTGTGTCTGTCCTAGATTTAAGGTTAGAGTAATTAATATAAAAGCGCATAATCTGAACAGGTAGCGCTAGAAAAAAGTTTAAAAAAAAATTAGCACCTACAACCTAAAATAACATCACGTAACACAATTTGCGAGCCACTACTGTATTAGCTGGGTTCAGGTTACAGACATGTCCAGATGGACACTAACAATGTGTGAATTTGTGAACAGAATGTCTACATCAATATTTCACCTCCACAATCATAACCCACATATAGGCCTACATTTTCAATCGCTCTTTTTTATGCCCGGACTGACCGGATGAAATCCGGACGTATGGTAACCCTATTTATAGGTATCTTTTGAACGGCTTAGCCATAATGCCTTTACGATAGGTTGTATTTCTGCTTTCATTTTGATTAGATTACTGTTCGCAATAATTAACCATGTTTACTTTTGAATGGGTTCTGTTAAATTTGATGAATGTTCTTTAATCTAGATAAATGCGTTTAGAGCGCTGTAATCTTATATAGCTTTTTTTTTTACTTAAGTACATTTATTCGCTTCCCATAGATAATGTTGAATTATTTGCTATTGCGCATTGTACGCAACCAATGAACATTGTATTGTTTACCTTTTGATCATTGTCTCTGATAATAAAACGGCCTTCAGAACTATGTCAATTTAATGTAATTTGTTATGCATTTACTTTAAGCAAACCCTAACTCCCTTAAAGTGAATAGTTGAATACTTTAGTTTACTGAAGGCTAACACAGCTAGGTTCAGGTGCTTGGGCTTTGCATATTTGAGTGCATCAAATAAAGATACCCAGTAATCTACTTTATCTATTCTTTGTCCTACAACGCCTTCTCTATAGAGAAGGGTTGAACCTCAAAACTTCATCCCCAAGATTTTCCAGTCACTCCACCGCTGATGAAGCTGGATGTTTTGGTTCTCAACTGAACAGAACGGTAGCATCCACTTTCACCTTTTCCTCTGAGACACAAACGTTACAGATTTTTCTCAACATTCTCTTTGTTCAAACACCGTTAAAATTGAATTTCAGATGTCATTTGATGTATTTCATTCTTATAGAGGTGGTGCACTAGCCTGCATTATAAAACTCGGAAAGGGTAGTGCAGGCATTAAATGTCATAAGTCTCAAAATAATTTTAGTATCTCATGTTTGCCCCTGTTTATTGCAAACGTTTTGTGGAAAATAACTTTTTTTTTTATTTTTTCTGGAATGTCAAAGCGAAGAATACGTTTCTTGAATTAACAATGAGAAAGCAGTGAAATTATTTCCAAAGCACCAGTATTTAAAATGATTTATCCATCCAAATTTACAAATACTTTATTTTCATAAAACTTTTATTTCTTAGAAAAAAATCATAAATGTTTTGTTTTTAATTTTTTGTAACACTATACTTTATTAACACATGCATTTGCTACTGCGTAAAGTTTTTTTCCCTCTTTCCTTTATGTATTATTTCCACCCCATTATATTTTTACAAAGAGCAACTTACATTTTTTCTTTTGGGAAAAAAAAAACATGACCAAATGTTCTCCATGATGTGATAAGAAAACCATCACTTTTCATCCATTACGTCACCTTTTTTCAGTGTACTTTACTGTCTAAGTAAAAAATAAAATAGTTCAAACTTTTGATACAAATTAATAAAGTAAAGTTATAAAACACTAAAGGAATACTATGATTGCCTATAAAAATCTGGTATGATAGTAAATATATTGCCCCTACTCCCATTTTAGTACCTTTTTTAATATATAAAACTATTCAAATATTAAATATAAGTATACCTCATGTAAGATTTCTCATTGAGCTTATAAACTAGTTAAATAAATGGTTTGACACATTCATACAAAATTTCTCATCTAATTTGTGATAAAGTTTTAAGACACCAGCTATTAGTAAACTACCATCATATGATTTTTATTTGATTAAATAACGTACATTCTTTTATATAATGTATTAAAGCAATTCCCAAATAGGCCCACCCATTTTAAGCTAAACGCTAAATCCATTTTTTTTAAATATCAAATTTCTAAAATATAGTTAATAGTGAACCACCACTAAACAAATCCGCACCTCCC
>CABEEJ010002643.1:63858-81559 GCA_901482245.1 Timema douglasi | reverse complement strand
CAAAAAAAAGTTTTAATGGTATTTTTCATGAAGAATATAAACCTTATATACATATTTTTTTTAAATTATCAAGGTAACTTAAATTTTATTTTAAGTCTTCAAATTTTTTATTTATTTTATAAACCAGTAATCGTAAGCTATCCTTAATTGAAGTTTTTATCAAAAAACAAGTGCTACAATGCTATTTGTCATGTAAAACACTCCCAAGATATCTATTCAAACAAAATTATTATACCCATTTTCAAAATATTTCTAATATTATAAAATCAGCCATCATAAAATTACCCTCAAATGAATCGTTCCGCCAAAAAAAAAAAAAACTTATCCAGTGGGCCTGCTATTTGTCATGTAAAAAACCCCCAATATATCCAGTATAAATAAAATTACTAAAGCCATTTCCAAAGTTTTTTTAACTTTTCAAAATTAGTCATTACTAAACTTCCCTTAATTTGAGGGTAGAAAAAAACCACTTGAAGCATGGCCATATAAATATAAATTTTGAACAAAATTCATCAAGGAGTTTCAACTGTGGCCCCAGGGAAAGACATACGCAGCAGCACAAATAATTATAAGAACAAATTTAATTCGATTAATTCACGTCAGGCATTTAAATAAACTGTTTTAATTATACAACAACGTGTGATAATGGATCACGTAATTACTTTTTTCAGAGCAGTGATAAAATTAAATAAACAAGTATTTGATATTTTATGAATGATTTCAAGCTTTAATTTAATAATAAATCACACCCCTATAATCGTTACAATTTTGTGACTCAAACACCTCCCACCACCCATGGACCGTTACATATTATAATCCTTGCATTCGGCTTGACATTTCAAAATTTGTCAGTTTCCCAGCTTTCAATTCATATAGATTTAAAATAGTATCTCCAACGCAAATGCTTTCTGTGTACTTTTATACTTTTCGAGCAAGACTATTTGTTAAAAAAGATGAACAGAAATAAAAAGTGTTTTTGTGTACAAGAGAACTAAACTCATTTTGATAAAATAATCCCTTTTAAAGTACTTTTACTTATTAAGTGACTTAAAATATTCTTTTGTAGAAGATAAATTGACTGAAACATTATAATGAGTTTGCCAGAAGAGATTTCGGTAAGCTTCAAGGAACTTTATTTGTACAATGTAATTTGACGTAACGTTAACAAAAGAAAGCGCTGTGACAACAGCTTGCTATGTTTGTTCCTGCCATGTGTCCAGAGAGACAAGTGACAATCAACGTGCGCTGCTGACAACTCTAACAATGACGGGGCAGTCCATCATCTTGCTTACTCGCGACATAAAGAAAGAGGAAGGAAAGACAAAGGAAGTGACAGAAATTGAAAATGGAATGAACGAACTGATAAAGATAGAAACATTTGGTGAGGATACAGAAATAGCCCAAAAACAAATTCAGCACTACTTTTAATAATGGGCCATTTTGTTAAGTATCAATTGATGAATGTGATTATGTAAATAATGACAGTTCTACAGTAGCCCCGTAGCTTCTTTGGTGCTGACTGACAGTTCACAGCTGATTTCTGACAGTCAACATTTAGGTATATACCTACATTTTGACCGTCAGAAGTGACAGCTGCTTAACACATGTTTTTGCAGATCATATGGTTCGGCGTAGGGATACATAATTTGGTCTGATAACTTTTCAAAGCCGTCAGCTCTCAGCTTTGAACTGTCAGTCAACACCAAAGAAGCCGTGGGGCTACTGTATATACCTACGCATGTTGATAATTAAATATTGTTTCCCTAACATTTACTTTACTTAAACAAGTTCACTTTGATTTTGAAGTAAATATATAACCTATTTCGCTAATGGTGGGGTTTTTTTCGGAACTAAGAGTTGATATTGTAGAAGATTTTATTATACACAATTTTACTTCCCATATATTTAAAATGGGTTAGTTAAATACCTCTCTTTAATACTTTTTTATGTCATTCAAATCAGTTGCCATACACTTTTAAGGAGTACATATTAATGTTTCAATTATTTATAATATCTATAAATTAAATAGTAACAGAGTTATTGAGAAAATATTGACACCGATAAAATGTATTTTTAAAATGCACTGGCTATGCGCAACCATTTATTTGCCACTTAACAGACACAGCCAAATAATATTAATGTTCTTTCATTGTAAAACTAGCTTCTCGTAAGGAGGCCTAGTTTGACTTTTATTATTTTTAAAGCATACCTCGGTGGTCGTGTGGTAAAGTGCTCGTCTCAGGAACTGATGTTCTTGGATTCAAACCCAACTTTTCTTTCTCTTGTAATATAAAAACACTTATTAGATATAAAACCTATATATAATATTACTTGAATACACGTGAAACAAACTGAAAACAAAACCTCAACATTTATTTGGGTATTTTTAACAATCCAGCACTGCGTCTGTTCAACACGAAGTCCAAGCTGCGTTATGCACATATGGAACGTAAGATGCCTCAAGATGTAATATGGAAAATTTGCATGGCCAACAATCGGAAAAAACAGTGTGGTATAGCTTAGATTTCTGTGTGAACAAACACATTTGAATATATGTCTGCTATTTTTCTAAACGGTTAGCAGAGCAAATCTTAGCTTAGTTTAGCCTAGCTTAGCTTTCAATGTGAACCAGCCTAAAGTCTTGTGTTATTATATAGACAGGCGTCTAAAAAAAAAAAAGAAAGTTGAATAGATGCTGACTAAACGCTGGTGTGGAAAGTATAAGCTGAAAATGATTATCTGCTTCTACTGACGCAATCCTCAACAGTAAACAAAGTGATAAAGAGTCACAGAACTAAAGTTTAAAAATCTGTCAATAGATATTTTGGCTCTTCGGAAACGAGCAATGAAGACCTTTCTCTGAGCAAAG
The DNA here is from genome assembly GCA_901482245.1 of Timema douglasi. NCBI lineage: Eukaryota > Metazoa > Arthropoda > Insecta > Phasmatodea > Timematidae > Timema > Timema douglasi. The sequence continues at coordinate 78,690 of CABEEJ010002643.1, read as the reverse complement.
TGAGCCTAATTATGTTAACCCCAAAAGTATTTCGTTAATTAATTACTTATGGAAATAAGATCTCGAAAGTCCATTGGTGCACTTACAAAAATACGCCACCTATTCCTATCTTGTGAGCTATTTCCATCCGGTCTATATTATTGCTACCAATCCCTTATATATTACAGATAAAAAGAGTTAGCATCGTAGGACATGATAGTTTGACGAAGATAATTACTATATAAGGATATTTGGAAGGGACAGAATAAAAGAGGAAGACCAAGACTGGAGTACATGAATCAGACAATGGACAATGTTGGGAGAAGAAGGTACAAGGATGTAAACAAAAATTATCCTAGAATAAGCAGAAGTGGAGGGGCCTAACAAACCAATCACGGAATTTATGACCTAATGATGATAATTATAAAAGGATGATAAAGGTAAAATCCAGAGAAAATGTACTCGAACTCGCGTGGAGGGATGGTTGGAAACCAGTTGTTAAAAACTAGGCTCAGAAGACCCGGCTGATATTCGAGCCCCATCACAGGCGGCTCAGTCCAGATGAACTTAACATTTAGCCTGCGTGTCCACTGGTAAGGGTATTACTTTGTTTATATCACGTCTGTATGAGAAGCTAACATCTATAAGTAATCTAGCTACGCAGATTAGTTACTATAGCATTACAACTGTACTTGTCACATGATAACTGCTCTCCATTTAATTGTCCGAGTAATGCCCGTAAACATGAGAGATGGGTTAATGGGGTGAGGGGTTAGTTAGCAATTGCGTTCCATGTATTTGCTAGGGCAGTCACTTCACTTCAAACTCACACTCTATTAATTTGTGAGATTAACAAGAGCCCAGCCATTTGTAATTAAGGATAATAGGTACTTACGGAGAGTGTAGCTGGGGCCCAGCATGGCACCTGAAAGAGAGAGACAGTTATATTAGCACCCACGAGAAAAACAAATATCAACCTACCCCGTTTTTACTTAAGTATAAACTTTATTCTACGTTTTTTCTAAGAAATAGCAGGAAACTACGTCTTACTATCCTTCCAGTCTATCCGCACATTTACGCTAATGGAGTAGAGAGTAAGAAAATAATTGAGAAGAAACGTAATAAAGTTTTCTTGAAATAAGAATGGAAAACCATTGATAAAACTCCTTCATATCTCACCCCTCTTCAGTACACCTGGCTGGGATTTGAGCCCCGATCTACCCGTCACCGGCAGGTCCGTCTATCACAAGATTGACAAATTAGAATGATGATAACAGGGAGAATGGGGTACCAATCCCGGGGTGGTGTACAAAGGTTTTTTCCTAAATTGTTTTCCCCCTTTCCGCCACGCAAATGCGGATGCAATTCCTCTAAATTCATCGTTCCTCATATCTAAATCCCTAGCGTAATTATTATATGCGTATAACCTGAACAGGTAATAAGGGGCGCAGCTAATATATATTTATATATATATATATATATATATATATATATATATATAGTATATTAATATTGATTTAAAACACACACAATAATGTTTTAGCACCGTATCTGACTACCCGTCTGGACAATGTGTTAAGAATGAAGGAGGTTGGATGAGAGCAAGGGGGTCTCACGTTCTGTCTTACGCGGTTCCGCCTGATTGTCCAAGTGCGTTGTTAAAAGTATATAAATGTTCACCTGTGATAATTTCTCATCAACTCCAATACGTTATGGTCATGTGTTACTCCTCTCACTTCTCCCCCTCCCACACCCTTGTCTCTACCCAGCCCCTAAGTTCATTGGTCGATTCTTGCACTTAAGACTAAGAAAATTCGAGTAGTTTTTTAATTGCGAATTGGAAGTTCTATCATTAAATCACTTTTGTATATATCAATTTGTCGCTGTACTGCAAAGATGTAATAAAATCAATATTGTTCATTAAATTTGAATTTTGTGGGTAAGTAAAAAAAAAGCGTTGGGAAACATTAAACAAACTTCAAATTAGGGGTTAATTAAATATGAAATCTCTATGTAGATTGTCTGTACACTCGTTTATTCGCTACAACTAGAGACCCAATGAATAGATTTGGATGCGGTATTATTCATATTATGTATAATCTTACAGGGAAGGTTAAAGACTGTTAATAAAACGAATTAAATCAAATAAAATTGATGTTATTCAAAGATTGTATCTTAAAACTCGTGATCAATGGTACAGTAGCCCCATGGCTTCTTTGGTGCTGACTGACAGCTCACAGCAGACTTCTGACCGTCAAAATTCAGGTATATACCTACATTTTGACTGTCAGAAGTGATATCTGCTAAACACATGTTTTTACAGATCATTTGGTCCGGCGTAGGTATACATAATTTGGTCTGGTAACGTTTCAAAGATGTCAGTCAGCACTAAAGAAGCCATGGGGCTACTGTAGACTCTCTTATTGAATGGGTTTAACTTGATATCCAAATCCAAATAGTAGTTACATAATGCATTTAAATCTTGATTCCAAAGATAAACTGTTAAAATGGTTTCTTTGGATAATCTATATCAGTGGGTCCCAAACTTTCTAGACTCACGAGTCCCTTTCACAAACATCTAAGTTGCGCGAACCCCCCGATAAATCTCCATAGCCACGCTCTTAATTTTATACCTAATTTTTGTAAAATGTATTTATAAATTGCAATAAAAAAGTTTAATACCTTTAAATTAATCTACTATGGAACTGTGAGATATACCACCAAAAATAATGCAAGAATATTGAAACTGTGTAAGTACATACTCAAATAATTATACATTTATTTAAAAAATTAAAGCTGAAATTAAATAAGCAAAATAGTAACATTTTCTTATCTTTATTGTCACAATATTAACTCATTTCCCATGTTTTTTTTAAAAGTGGTACTGGAAATTGCTGCTTTAACATATCTGAAATCCCTTCCTATTGTCACAAAATTTCATGCCAATTTAAGTTTCAAAAATTGTTTTCGAGTTTTAACAACTACTCAGATCTTCGCGGGACTAAGTGAGAAGAAAGAGCTTGCTTTGGATGGCACAAAGCTTTAAAGTCCGGAACCATAGACGATAGATAAAGTTTCAAGTAACTTTCAGCATTGATCCTGTTTCTGTTGTGGAAAATGAAACACATTATTGGTGGGGTGTAGAAAAAGTAAGCGTAGTTTTCTGAAGAGATAATGAACAGAAACCTCATTAAGTTTATATGATATAATCTTGTAAATTGTAATGATATTGGTTTGGATCATTCTAAAATATATAAAAAGTCATTGATGAAGGTAATTTTTCTTTAAAGTAACATATGTAGAATATCCTTTTATGATTCATCCATGAAGAAACACGCGCTTTTCAGAAATAATGTGAAAAGGATTACACCATTAAAATATATTTTTTATGCAATTTTTCCTGTTAAAGGAACAACTCCGCAGTATTTGGCAAAGTACGCCAATTCCCTATACCAATAAAAAGCTAACCTTCACAACAAACACCTGTCGCCAGGACTCTTTCTATCAGTTAGTTTTTATACTGTTGACGAAGGGACCAAGAGGCGAGGGGTATGTCATATATAAGCCGCTTGTACGTATGATTAAGGCATCAAAGCAATGGACCCAAGAGCCTACCCACACACTAGTACTGGCTCTCGCAGTCACAGACTAACACAGAATACAATTATTTATGTTAATATCACAAGTATGCATTGATATAAATCATTTAATTGGAGTATTTACAAGTAATTAACAGATGCCATTTGAATAAACCGTGTGTGAATAAATAGTCATCAATAGTTCTCTTTCTTTCATTTTATTAAATATGCCGATATAATTAGTGCTCAACCACGGAGCAATTAACAGCTAGTTAAACGGTATCTATTCCGTTTACAGTGATTATAGGCGCTCAACCACGGAGCTATAGACACTCGAAATGTCATAAGTGCAATATTATATCTGGGATAAAAATATTTCAGTAGGTGTTAATATTAATTAAATATTTAAATTTAAATAATTGATTATCTTACTTTAGGTCATGTAAGAGATAGGGCGAGGGAGGTGTCAGCCAGGAGAAAGTACTTTTGAATATTTTAATGTTGAACAAAGTAATAAAGCCCCCATTAGTAAGGGATTTCTTTAAATAACTCTCTGAGTTTTGCTCTTCTCTTATGATGGAAGTTAAACTCGGTAAATCTAGAGTTATCGCTACGAATACAATGGCCAGCCAATAAGGCTGAGCTTGTAAGAGCTATTGATCGAATATAATTTTTGAATCCAAAATGACTGAAAGAGTACAGTACAGTACTTTCAAGAATGAATGTTGTTACTAAACATATTAAAAACAAAATAAGTGCATTACAATAAAGTATGTGTAAGAAAAGAGTGTGGATGCTGCCTATGTAGTTGAGATGTTGCATATAAAATGTTACCTTTTGCATAAACATTAAACGAGCTTGGTGTTTACTGGAACTAACGCAAACATTATTTTATAAGCCCTAATGCATGTATGTATTTGTAAACATAGTTTAAAAGTTGAAATTTTTCACTCTGAAAAGTTCAAAAATTCAGATAATGTGGTTGATCAGTTAAACCTAAATACTCAGAAAACGAAAGGTATAGGAGCGTAGAATGTATCTTAGTGAATCGGGTTATGTAATTTAATAAGATATGTCACGACATAAATTGTATTTGTCATTTGGGGTTTCCTACTCTCCTGTTTGTTCTCCTATTGCGAACAGCTCTGCCTAGTAACGCTACAAACCCACTTGATTTCTGGCGTTTATTAATTTCTGCTCAAATATTCTAGCGCCAATAAATAATTATTTTACTATAGCAAATAGCAATATTTTTACGTTGAACGTCTTCAAATGTGAATAAGTTAAGGTACTGTAATTCCAAGGAACATTAGTATATTCGGGCCTAGATTTAACAAAGGCATGGTAGAAGTATAACAGACAATTAACTATCGTAAATGATGAGCTAATAAATTTGATAAATACAAGTAAGTAATTTCAGTGAGTTAGTTCAACGTGAGTGGGAAAGTAAAAGTGATTGTTTAAGAGATCATACAGATCGTTATAAACACCTTTAAAAACCACTTTAAATTAATTATTGAGGTTTATTGAAGTTTTACTATTAAATAATTAAATCTTTAATAAATATATATTGGGGTGACCTGGCGGTCTAGGGGTAAGGTATCAGACTTCTATGCTGGCAGCCGGGGTTTAATCCTCGGTCCCGGCAAAGATTTATCTGATTACCAAACCCTTCCTTCACCTCTGACAAGACATCTTGTGAATGTGAGGAATGCCAGGCCTCCACCGTGGTTCGGATTCCACGTTAAACTGTAGGTCCTCCATTTTCATCTCACAATCACCCTACCATTACACATTAGCGTAAGTGCGTATAACCCGAATGGGTAGTAAGACGCGGTGCTAATAATAATAATAATAATAAATATATATTATTTTTATATAGACATAAAAATATAATCTTAGAACCATAGTTTGTTAATCAAGAGAGCACAAATTGTTTACCTAAAGAAAGTTAAGACTCATTCAAAGATCGTTAGAAAAACGCCAAGTCGCTGATAACCAGTACTTGCACTAGAACTAAAAAATTAATCTTTCTAAATAAAGGTTTCCAGACAAACTATATTTTAAAATTCCCTGACCTACAGGTTTTCCAGAGCCAATGTGTTTTCCCAGCCACTAAATATTTTAATATTCAATAAAATACAAACATTATTTTATTAAGAATGAAACTTAAATAAATGTAGACATTCTCAAATTATTTCACTCTGTGAAGGGGTTGAAATATATAATCCTAAGTTAAATTTCAGTGAGATCATAGTAAGTCTTTAAAAAATCACTTTAGATCAATACAGTTTAAATTTCTGTGAGACACAATCATTCATTATTAGTTTTTCCTTACTATGACGTAATCGAACTATCGCGGTTGCGCAAAGACATGACTCAACCTGGCAAAAGACGTGCAGTAGTAGGGTGATAATACGACATGAAAATCGCATGTTGACCTTGTGAATTGAGATTAATTTGATCCACACTCAACAAGGACATTGTGTTAAAAGAAATTTGCTCGAATAAAAATGTTATTTCAATTTTTGTAAATTAAAGTTGCGAGTTTTTTTTAGTGAATACACAACAATTTCATGTTATTTTTTTAAATAACCTGACTTTTCTCTGACCAAGCAAATTTCCTGACATTTCCCGATTTTGCAGGTCACTGGACTCCCTCTGAATATTTTGGAGATGGTCTTGTCTTGCCTCCAACCTCCCCCTTGAGGATGGGCTCAGTGAATGATCGGTGACGTCACCGAGACGCCATGCACGAGGCTCCAGGATGTCTAAGCTCACGTGACAAGATGATCACGACAAATGGAAGCGATTCCTGGAAAGGGTAGAGTTTAAATGGAGTTCATTTGTTTGGTGCACTCGATTGAATACTAATGTGTTTTTTTAACATACGGATGATAGCTAACGCGTTTTCTCAAAGGGTTTGAGGGTGTAGGGGAGAGGGCTGTTATCATAGCTTTTTTAAAAATCCTGTTGAAAAACTGTCAAATGGTTAAGGGGACCAAATCTGAGACCTTAATTGCTCTATGCAATTATTGCTCTCATAACTCAGCTAGCTAGGTTCATCTTTTGCTTTGGGTCATCTCTGAGCAAGTAAGTCTACTTGCAAGTTAAATAGTTGGTCACCTTCCAACTTTTAATGCAAGTAGACAATTCAAAATGGCGGCAACCAAAGAATTGGTTGTGCCGGGGACATTTATTTGTGGAAAGTTATGAAAAGAATTAGTTTTTATGCAATTTTAAGCACTGAATTTATAAAGATAATAATGCGAGGGATATTGCACTAGAGGATATTTTAAAATTATAGCAGGTGTACATATTCACTAGAAGTTTCCAAAATAAAATTTTAGGTCCACATAAATATTGCAAATGTGCCTTGTGAGAGATATTATCTAATATCGGTAAACAAATGCTATCAATAATTTTATCAAACCATTATTTCCTACCAATCATTGTGGCATGTGTAATTTTTTTACATACAATCACAAAATATAATACAACATTGTAGTACCGTGATTAGTTCCGGCAACATAATATTCGCTTTGTTGACAAGCAAGGTATGAATGGCCAGAGGTTTTCACACCAAATCTTCGGAACACTATCCAATCTAGGTATTATACACTTCAACCAATCTTTATTAAGTTTTAATAAACAATGTTCAGCCCACAAAATTCAAACACTTTGTAGTAATGCTTTGGAAACTTGAGTAGATTCATAATATATTATTATTACCGCATAGCAAACCAAATAGTTTATATTTAAGCCAATCTACAAATTAATAATTTATTATTATTAAGGAATATTTTAGGCCTAGTAAGTTAACATTTAACCAAATATTTTGTTATTAGTATACCAAAATTTAAAACAGGGTTTAAAAAACCTGCGTTAAGTCTATTTAAAAAATGCCCAGCCGAGGGTTGTATTGGGATTAATATAACTTATTTGAGTTTAATTTTATTTACCATGTATGCTAAGTGAGTTAACAAATCAAGCAAAATAATATAATAATTATTTGGGATCAACTGAAATACATTTTAAACGATTAAGGAATTCATAAATATGAGATATACTAATAAATAACTTTTTATGTTATTTATATAAAACATTTTTTTTAAACAGGTGAACTAATTATGATACATTGCGTTTACTGAAAAATTGTAATTTATTTGGCCACCCATACTTATTCTATATTCATCCTTTCTATATCCTAACACATAAGCGTAATTAATACGTATAAATAACCTGAACGATAAATGAGACGCAGTGATAGGAAAATATTTTGCACCAATAGAGAGATCAGTTAGCACAACTTCATTTTCAGCCATGTTGTTAGAAGTGATACTAATACAAGTGACAAATGCGTGTCAACACAACTAGCATATTAGTAAACTAATACCACTAAACTTGCATTAGTCCACTAACAATTTGTCAACGTGCGTTAAGGCTGCGCCAAACGACCTGTCTAGATTTGTCCAAACAGGTTCCGTTCCAGGCGATTGCCCCAAACATCTTTCAGCCATTGGCTGTGTTTACCCTTTTTTGATCCTCTATCCTGTATTCGAGGAAATGTTGTTTCTTTTAATAAAGTTTGTCTCCTTGTGCAGCCGAATAAAGTAAGTATAAATGGATATTCCAAACTTTTAGAAAAACATGTAGGAACAAAAAATATGTTTTTAGTACTACTACGTCCTACTACCCGTTCGGTTTGTACACATGTGTACTGTTTACGCTAATATAGTAAAAATGAGGAAGGTTTAATTTAGAGGAAGTGAACCCACATTTGCCTTGAGGGAGGGTGGACAACCATTTAGGAAAATTACTCTCAGTACACCTGACCAGGATTCGATTGGCATGTTAATCTATTGCGAGAGCAATGCCTTAGACTATTTGGCCAGTGAAGTTGGTACTCCAAAAACCAATCGTTCTCTAACAATGTTATAAAACATAATTTCTGTCAAACAAAGATGAATTTGATAAACAAATGAACTTAAAGGTGGTTAACTCTATAAACAGTATGGATCTTCTTTAGACACAGGTTTTATTTGCACTTTAATCTAATAAGTAAGAATGAGAAGGGTATTCAGAGGAAATGCACTCGCAGTGGATTTTGGGAGGGATAAAAAACCACAGTGAAATTATATGTTGAGAGCCAGCTTTAATGCACCTGTTTGGGGTTTGAATCCCCGAAAGAATATGACACATTATTTATACTACCAACCATGTTGTTGCTTTGAGGAGGATCTTTGATGATTTGAGTTAATACGTGGGGCATATGTTCTATAATCCGCAGTGACATGTTGCTGAACCAACGCTTAGCACTTATTGGGGGTCGTTAGCACTCAGGGACATCACATATGGTGGTCTCCATGGGGAAGATTAATACCCGCCAGCCCTCCCCCACCGAAATTCAAACAAGTTCCTCTGATACAGGTCATCTTTGTGACAAGTTCTATGCCTCGAAGCTCTCTACCTTGGGAAAGACCATCTCACAAAGTCCCCCTGAGAGTAAATGGTAATAGATCTGAAATATAGTTCGAATCAATCATCACAGAGTGGTATACCTAAGCTTCTCGTGGTCCTACACCTTAAAAGATGGGTTCGTACGCACAGGACTGTGCACTGAACGTGTCGTGTCCTTAGCATTGAGAGAGTATGGTAGCAGCACAGCTGGAGCACAGTCCTATTAGCGTGAATCCAGTCGGCAGCGCATTTTACACTGAGTTAAGAGCCCCAGGATCGATTAACTCTTTCAAATGATACGTTTATCACCTAAATTCACCCACTTTAGTGAGCGTCACTCTTGCAAAAGTGGATTGCCGGCGATGAGAATTAATGGATTTGAATCCTGGTCTGGTTTATTGAGGATAGTTTTTTCTAAAATATTTCCCTCCTAACCTCCCTCCACGGAAATGCGAGTTCATTTCTTCCTAACTCTACCAAGTCCCTAATTCCTACCCCTCAAGCGCAATTAAAATGTGTACTGTCTGGACGGGTAGTAAGTTTCGGTGGAAATAAATTCTCTGCTATCGTCTACCGAAGAAGAAATTCGATACTTATATTCAATGTGGTTCGAGCTGAATCTTGTTTCTATGTCACCTATTATAGGTAGGGATGACGCGGGCACTTTCAGAACACCGACGCAAAAACTACGATCACTGAATTCTTCCCTTGATATATAATTCTTTCTCTCTCTCTCTCTAGAAATACCGCAGAGATTCTTTTGACGTTGGGACGACAAAGAAATGAGGAACCCCGGAGATAAATCGGAACGGATGTTATGGGCATCTGCCAAGTACACTTGTAATATAATCCTTGACACTATAAAAAAAATATGGTAGGCCATTCAAACTTATATCACCGCCACCTGTTCGTCGAGCTACTATTCATCTTATTTATCATGTCCAAGCCAACATCTTGGCGTCACTTGCGGACCCGGCATTATATAATTCAATACAGAAAATAAATGTCAACGAGTCGTATCCATGAGAATATTCCCCCGAGTAAACTTACTGGCTTTTATCACACAAGGTTTGTATTAAAGCTCGGTGTACAGTAGGTGAAGATGTTTTGTGATTTTTGTTCATATCTACAGCTCAATACCTATTTCTTTAGGGACCTCAAGCACATTTTTATGTCAGCTTAGTAGCATTTAAACATTCACTAACGTAAATTATATATAGATTAATAAATTCTTCTATACAACTACAGTAAGTATATCACTTTTCTTTAGTAGAACTCAAGAAATTGTTGTTTAAATAAATCCGCGTTTAATGAAACTGAAGTCTTTCATTTGAATATTCTTCAAATTTGAAATATTTGAACACAATCTCACCGTAAAATGTATAATTTAATTTTATGAGAACCTGTTGGGTAACTTAAGGAATTTCTGTCTAAGGAAGTCATTTTACGTTTTAAATACCAGTATAGGTGGTTGACAAAAATTTTTTTTAAATAGTTCTACAACGTCTTTGCATTAACTAAAACTCGTTCACTAAGTTTTTTTTTACCACTGCGTATTACTACCTATTCAGGTTATTTTTGTAATTGTAGATATATTTGTATTAGTTACAGTTCTATTAGTTTAACTGAGAGTTTCAAAGCCGACGCACCATTTAAACATTTATTGGACGCAGTTGGTTTGTTATTAGCGGTACCTAAATTAAGGGAAATTGACCAAGCATAGTCTGAAATAGTGCCACATATAATATTAAAATAGTATATAAATAAACACCTCAGTTTCACTTCAGAGCAAATACTAAGAAAAGATTTTCATTAGAATATATTTAATCTCGGTAAAAATCTAAAGAGACTTAGAAGCTATAATTATCCACGCGTCCCTTTATAAACATTTATATTTTTACTGGTATGCATTGTAAGGGTTTTGAAATAGTTTTTAAATTACTATTAAAAAAAATTATGGATGAGAATGAGTCTCATCTCCTTAAAAAGTCACTTAAGGAACTCCTTTAACTTTATGTATTTTAGTTTGTTTTTTTTATGATCACCACTCAGACAATTAAAGAAAAAGCTACTTTTAATCGCTTTAATTATTAAAAGGGGCAAGCCCGAAATGCTCCACTCATTAAGGGATTAAAAAATGTTCACCTAACCCGGACCCGTGTGTAATTGTTTTATTTTTGTTCATGTTTTTTATGAACTTTGATATTAATGATAATTATTGATATGGAAAGGATTTATAGTGAGAGAGGGAAAGCTCTGATTGTCTATAATAATTATATGTATCGACAGGTGAATCAATTGAAGTTGACGAGGGAAGAGAGGTGGAGATGCTCTAAAAAGGATCGTGAGGCCAAAATATTCACACTTGATGGAGGAAATATTTTCTCGCGGAATGAAGACCAACACAACCACGAACCACTACTAGACCAAGAGTTGAACAGAAAATCCATCAGCAATGCAATTAAGAGGAAATCTGAGGCGATTGAAGTAAGGCCTTCAAAGTTGATCAACAAAAATGTACAAACACAGAAAAAAAACTATAGAAACATTGACCTACAAGGACATGAAACGTATCAGGAATAATATTAACTATACTAGACTAAAAACACTACCGAAGTTGCCTAAATCTTCCGACGAAATTCAATTTTACCTTGGATTCAATTAAACTAAATACAACTCTAGACTAAAACTTTTTGTTGGAAAACGAAAAAGAAAAGGGAGTCATGATATTTTCTTGTGACTCGAATCTTGAGTATTTGTGCCAGAATTAAATTGTGTTAATGGATGGAACCTTTGAATAGCATCGAAACATTTTCTTCAGTTTTTTACGGGTATTTTAGAGGGTCATAGATACCTCTGGTTTTTGCATACTTAAAGACAAGAAAAGGCAGAGCTACATTGACGCTATGAGAATCCTGAAGGACGAGTGCGAGAAGAGACAACTTCACCTTCAACCTTTATACATTGTGATTGATTTCGAGCAACCGCTCCACGAGTGCATCGTGTCAACATTTCCACAAACCAGGATAGTAGGCTGTCAATTTCATATGGCACAAGCATGGTAAGAAAATAATTCTATTTTACAACTTTACATATATTATACCTTTTAACTTGATTACTATACTTTTCACTGTTAAAGATTTTTTTAGTACTGCATTTTACTACATGTTCGAGCTATACTTTTATGTGCTAATCATAACAATGAGCTTTGGGATGAGATAGGTTGAATGTGGATAAAGAATTTGCCTGGAGGGAAAGTGGAAAACCATTTAGGGAAAACCACCTTCAATTCACTTGACCAGGATTTTAACCCAAACCTCCCAAACATCGGTTTAAACAATTTTGTTCAAATTGTATATCTGGAGAGTTTTTTAGATGATGGATTGTACTGTGTGGTTTATCTCCAGAAAAAAGTTGAACTTTGGGCAATTTACTAATGACAAATTTTAAAGGAATTTGAAATTTCTCAAAAATATCGTTAACAATTATTTTGACTAAAACATACATCTTGGGTATATTTAAGATGAAAATTAATATTGTATACTTGATTTTGGGGGCAAAGTCCTTTTAAGGGTAGTTTACGGATGACTAGTTTACAAACATTCAAAATATTTCTAACGATTTTGTTCAAATGTCTATCCGGCGTGTATTTATCAAGAATAATAACACTGTGTAGGTGCCTACTTGGTTTTGGGTAAAACAAACTATTTTAAGGATGGTTTGTTGATGAATAATTTAAAAAGGTTATTAACAACTTATAACACTCTTAATAAAATAAAACAAACATACTATGGTATAGAATTTTAAAACACTATAATTAAAAATATTATCCAGTTAAAATTATTTATTATTTGGTTTGAAACATAGGTCCAGCGTAGTGTAATTATCAAATCGTCACTCAAATGATATCGTCTCAGCTGATTCATTAATAAGTGAATACATGTTATGATAAATACCTGCGATTCGGTCGTACTATTTATTTTTTATTCTAGACCATTTTAAACATAGTCTAGCTAAAAATAGATAATGTTTTTCTGCCTGTGCGTATGTATGTCAGCACATTTTTGTACATACGATTACGGTCACAATTTTTAGTTACGGTCACGAAATATGGTATGCACACTATCTGGAATAATATCACGAACCTTATTGTTCTACGCTCAAGTGTTAATTCACGTTTCTAAATGGCAGCTGCTTAAAAAAGTGTTGTTAAATAAGTTATTTTAAGTTTTGAAAAATATATTTATGATTTATATTAAACCGACTATGAGTCAAAGCATGCTACGTCACTAACATCATTAACATCCACTATGATTCCTTGTAGGTGGAGAAGGATTCAAAAGCTCGGTTTGGCTGCCACCTACAAAGACCAAAACACGGAGCAAGAGATATGGCTCCACTACTGTTTTGAGCTCACTTGAGGCCAGAAGAAGTAGAAGACCCGTTCTGCGATCTGAACATCATCCAGCCAGCTGATACAAAACTGGTGAGCCTCGCAGATTATCTAACCGAAACATATATAGATGAGATGGAGCAAGCGGCATTACCGCCGCACATTAGGGCAGCTGACTCATCGGACTTAAGGGAGGACAACAAGTGCGTGCGAAAGCTTCCATTCTAGATTTAATTCATCGTGTGCTTCACCACACCCAAAAGTTTTTGTCTTCGTAAAAATTTTAAAATCTCTTCAAATTGACATGTACATTCGCATAAACAGTGTACGAGAAGCTATTATTCAAAACACGGCAAGAAGACTAAACTGAAACAATCATTCATGGAAAGAAAACTTAAACAGTTAAGGGATGGAGAAATAGATAGATTAAGCTTTGTGAAGTGTGTGTCCTTCCAAAAATCCTTTTTATGACCTGTTTTTTATGTTTGACTTATTTTTTATTTTATGTTTTTAAAATGGTAATTTTACTTTGATGTTATAATGTTTGTTTTTGTTTTATATAGTTAGATATAGTTATTTAAATACTATTTTTTTACTTATGTCCTTCTTACCGCTCGCCATAGCATTCATATTTGTTTGTGATCACAGTTGGCGCAATTCGGGTCTGGTCTTTGGAAGGGAGGTATTGGCGCAATTCGGGTCCGGTCGGGGGAAGGGGGGGGGGGACTTTTAAGCTCTTGGTGCAGTTCGGGTGCAAGCTAGGTGGATTGGCGCAATTTGGGCGAGCCCATTAAAAGCACTACTTTTTCTGAGCTAAACGATATTATATGAGCCAATGGTGCCGTTGTTGTAGTGCAACATATGATTATGAAACGTTACAATGTCGTGAATACAAACCTACTTTTACAGCTAGCTCAATGACGTGCGCTAGACCCCCGAAACCAACAAAATTGAAAATACAAGTTTATTATTGATAGTGAAAAGAATAAAAGTTATGAACAATAAATTAAATTAGGAATGAAATGATTAAATATGAAAGACAAACCCTTGTGGACTTGTAAGCTTCTTATCTGCATCTTTCTAGTGGAAGGACACTTAAGCTGGGGAAAAAGTCAAGTAACAATGTTTTATTAATTTGTGACACTATTGGCACCATATAGTAGCAATTCTAATTAAAAGCCAACATTACTATACAAAGTGAATTAGTTAGATTGGAGCTAAATATAATATTTTGTTACTCTGTTAACCATATTTATTTGTATTTTTATAAATGCGTCTTATTAATATATTTATTTATGATTGGAAACAATAGAAGTCTGTACTGATATTAATTTGTGTGAATAAGAAAATCATAGATATAAGTTTTTGAAATGTGTCACTTGTTGGTGGAAACATTGGGAACACCCCCCCCCCCCCCCCCCC